>VZRX01003559.1:109305-128164 GCA_013398075.1 Notiomystis cincta
GAGCCCGGGCTGTGTCGGGCATTGCCCCGACATGGCAGTGCCCTCAGCCCTCCAGCCTGAGGCAGCGGCCCGTCCTCTGTCTCGGTGTGTGCCGAGTGCCCGTGCCTGTGGCCCGTCCCAGCTGGACTCTGCCGGAGCTGGAGGGAAAGGAGAGTCAGGGCCGAGCCTCGGGCTCCGCTGTGGCACGGGGACTGTGCTCCGGGGACTGCAGAAACAGGGCCGAGCCTCGGGCTCCGCTGTGGCACGGGGACTGTGCTCCGGGGACTGCAGAAACAGGGGCGAGCCGCGGGCTCCGCTGTGGCACGGGGACTGTGCTCCGGGGACTGCAGAAACAGGGCCGAGCCGCGGGCTCCGCTGTGGCACGGGGACTGTGCTCCGGGGACTGCAGAAACAGCCCCCGGCTCCGGGCACGGGAGGGCTGCGGCCGCTGGTGTGTCTGGAGAGCGAGCTCGCGGGGCTGTCCGTGCTCTCAGACCCATCTCCTCGCCGAGCCTGGCTTGGCTGAGACTGTGTAATAAACAGGGTGGGAGAGCCGCTGAAGAAATCGCCGTTCATACGGTGTGCCGAATGCCGAACAGTATTTCCTGGTTTGGAGGACAAATGCTTCTGTGAACTGCTGTGATTTATCCTGGTTCCCAAATATGACCTCTTCCTGTTTTAATGCTGTTCAAATTATAATTTGGGTTTTTTTCTTGCACTTTGCCAGTGTCTCTTCAACTTTCTCGTGTTAATCTTAACACTAGTTCTGTTACTTTGATGTCGGATTGGTGAAGAAATCAAGTAAGATAGCTGCGTACCTTCCTTTAAAATTTACTGTTCTGAAATCCATAAAAACTGTGGAGTGTTCTTTCGGAGTAGGTTTGGGTTGCCGAATTTGTCAGGTGTTGTGTTGTTAGGTCGCTGCTGTTCCGAGGGTGAGTGTTGGGTTTCAGCCGTGAGGGCCTCTGCCTCCGTGACCTTCAGGCTGGGTTAGAAAACAGTTTAACCAAACCTGCTCTTTTCTGACACGGCCCAGCCTACCGCAGCATGAGTTAACTTTTTTATTACTGAGCTGCTTTCTAGTTTAATACCAAAACTGCTGAAACTGAAGTGACAAAGCATAATACAGTCAGAGCTGCAAGGTGACGGTAATTTGTAGTTCCTACGCGTTCTGGGGAGGGGTGAGTTGAGTGTCTCGTGTGAAACATACCTGCTCCCGGGTAAAAAGTTACACCTGAATGTGTTTTAAGTTGGAAGTACCAAATATTTTTATTCTGTTATTATTTTAAGGAAATTCTAATTGAATCTCTGTCTTTTTTTCTCAAGGGCTATTTTTCCCCCATCAAGTGCTGTCAAAATATTTTAGAGTGCTGGATGTTCCTGAGTCTGTACATCCCAGTTGTTTTGATAAAAAGACATGAGAAACATGGTATTTATAAAAAAAAAAGATTAATAAAACAACCAGGCCATGTGGCATTTTTAGAAAAAAATGAGAGTTGCAGAAAGTAGGATTTAGGGATGGGGCTTCAGGAGTCCCAATCGTAAAAGTTTGTCCTTTCCTTGATAAGTGATTGAAAACACTGAAAGCAGGGCAGCAGTTTATGTCAGCAGAGGTTTTAATGAGGGGATTGCAGGTTATGGAAAAGAAGCAATATTCTCTCCACAAAACAATGGAAGTTCATGTCAGTTAAATACTGTAGGATCTGTTTTCTGCATGTGACACTTAATGTGTATAACTTTTACATATAAAGATTAAAGTTTATTCCTTTCAGACAGTACTGTACAAATACAGGAAGGTCCTTCTAGTGAAATTAGGATGTAAGCCTGTAACACAAGTAATTTTCAGAGGTATTTTAGTATATCTCTGTTTCTGAACCAGTTTCATATAATTCCAGTGGGGAAGCCTGTGATTGTTGAGCAGGTTCTTGTGTTACAATTTTGTCATGTGACCAGCAGTGGGGATGTGGTCCCAGAGGGACAGAAGATGGTATTTAGTCTTGAATTTCTTGTTGTAGGAAGGGCATGAGCTGGAGGAGGTTTCTGGATTCCATTGGAGCCAGTGTAGCTTTAATAACTCATTACTCAACTGAGTGATGAAGCCATAGGAAGAGCCTGGAGTGAAGGGAACTTTTGAGGTTTCAGCTGTAAGGGAGATCATGGAAGAGTTCTACATATGATTTGTATGGTGCTTTTATGGAATTTTAAAGAATATTCCTCAAAGACATCCCTAGTTTCTGTGGGTCAGGCATGAGGGAGGGGTGTTTGCTATTGTTCTTGAGGGGTTTTGTTTTTAACGAAGAGCATGTGTAGTAGAGTTTTTAAGGTGAATAAAAATGAAGGCTGATTAAAACAGAAGAGAAAAAGCAGGATTTTAAAACTGATGCTACTTGTCTTGTACCTGGAGTTAGTTATTTGTAGAAAAAGGTTGATTTTCATGGGAAACTGCTTTGGTTGGTTTACATTGTGGTTTTTTTTTTTTTAACAAGGCAGTATTTTATCCCAAATGTGAAAATGATGGAGCCTGACATGCATTCATTCAGATCAGAGATTTTTAAAATTTGTACTGCAAAATCATGACTGACATTGCTAATTAGCTCTTTTAAAATTTGTGCTGAGGTTTTAAAAATCTTACACTATAGTTCTGTTATCTGTAATGTGCTGTTGTAACAAAGTGTCTGAAATGTTTTTTATTTAAATGGTCTATCCATAAAAAATCCATGAGATTTCCTGGGTTATTGGCAGTTTTTATGGTGTTTTCAAGAACAATTTGTACATGAAATTCATTTTCCTTAAGGAAATAAGGTAGTATGTATGTTGAGGTTTTTTTCATCAAAACTTGATGGGAGGATTGTGTTCTATAGCTTGCAGTATAATACATTGAAAGAATATATGGTATTCTGCATGGGTGGGGAGGGCAGGAAGTTTGCCAAAATGAAACAGTTGAGTCACTTTACAGAGTTTACATTAACCTGATTTTTTTCTTTTTCATTGCTTTTTTTTTGCTCTTCCATTATTAGCAAGAAGGCTCATTGTGTGCTCAACATTGTCTGAATAATTTGCTGCAAGGAGAATACTTCAGTCCTGTTGAGTTATCCTCAATTGCACAGCAGTTGGATGAGGAAGAAAGGATGAGAATGGCAGAGGGAGGAGTATCTAGTGAAGAATACAGGACATTTTTACAGGTAAAATCATCTTCATTTGAGGTTGCTTGATATTGCCTGAAATGTAATATTGTCTGGCACAGACCTGCTGTTCTTGCATAGCTAGACAGGGTTCATTTTCTAGTGCTAAAGCTTTTTAAATTTATAAGCCTTTTCATTCATGCATCTTGGATGTGGCATTTTCAAATGTTACTAGTACAGCTTTACAGTAATTGTACAAAAAGCTACATTACCTTCATCTTAGGAGTAGGAAGATCAGGCATGGTGAGGAGGATCAGTAATTTGCCTTTTGTTTTGTAAGCCAGTATCAGATAGGAACAGAAATTCCCATGTCTGTCTGCCCTTTAAGCTCTGAGCATCTCTAAAAAGTTTGAGTTTTAAATGAATATTCCTATTTGGGGCATTGTAATCAGCCTTACAGACAATGACATAAGTTGTTGCTTTAAGAATCTGTAGTTACATTTATTTTCAACACTCAATTACTGTTGACCTTTTATGCTTACACCATTTTTCCCTTTTCTCCCTCCCAACTTCACATCGAGCAGCAGCCTTCTGTAAATATGGATGATAGTGGATTCTTCTCAATTCAAGTAAGCACAGCTCTCTCCTGACACCATTTTCTATTTATGCAATGTATGTTCTTTTGTATAATTTAAATGACATTGAGCTTTTCCATCTAGTTACCAGTTTATGGGCTTAATGGGATTAAGTGCTGGACTTCCAAATGTTCAGAGTGTTTTCCATTAAGAGCAGTGACTTGCAGTTCTTCAGTTCATGGGCCCTCAGACACATAGGAGAAAAATGGATTCAGGAACTGTGAAATGCTGGCAATAAGCTTGACTTCTAAGCTGTTTCTTAGGGGCACTTGAGGTGTACACCTTGGCTCCCAGAGACTGCAGGTGAAAAAGCAGAGTCCAGATTGCTTTCTCAAATTATAGTCTGGAAAGCCCTTGGCAACGGTTACAGGGTTATCACATGGATGTGCAGATTTTTCTGGGGGGTTTTTGGTTTTTTTAAGGCCATAAGGGAAAAGTAATCAATAATAAATACTTAAACCAGAACAACAACAAAGTTTGAACACTAAATTGGGGCTGTCTAGATTAGAGCTCTAGGCATCCTTGGCTGTCTCCCAAACTTTCAGTGGTGCTTGTCAATGCTCCAGACTCCTTCAAGAGCCTCTCTTCCTTATGGCTGACTGGGCTGTTTTTCTATTTAGCAAGAAACCACTAAGAATTTGGCTTTCCTTCTACCTTTGGGCTGCTTCAGTAGCTGAAAAAAATGCTTCCTCTTTTTTTGTCTTGTCATTGCTTTGTCATTTGCTGCACAGCTGGCTTGCTGAAAGGGATTTCAACTGTTAACTTAAAAATTCTTACAGCATTATTTCGTGTAGCTTTAAGGAGTTACTGTAAAAGAGTTGGTGCTCAGATCAATAAACTGACTGATCCTGTGATAACCCAGTGGTACAAAATTTCCAACAGTTACTGTGAAGAAAGATTGAGATTGTGTGGGGGGGAAGTAAGAGCAGAGCAGTGAATTGTAAATGGAGAGATGACAATTTATGAAGCATCTGTGGAAGGTGAAATGATGGCTTTGTTTGGGGGAGTAAGCTCATTAACACAGCTGAGTTAAATCCTGGTCTTGTTACTTCTCCTTAGATAAGATCTGAGTGCTATGCTTGCATGTAGATTCATGACAGCTGCATTTTGAGTAATGTGATTCCTAGGTTTCCTGGCAATGTTTTGAAATCTAAGTTTTATGAAAACAGTAGAATTGTTTAGTGTAGCTAAGATGGTTGCATTGCTTGAATTTAGAGTTGAACCAGTTTTACTCATGAAAAATGTTATTTTTTTGACAGGTTATAAGCAATGCCTTGAAAGTGTGGGGTTTAGAACTAATCCTCTTCAACAGCCCAGAGTACCAGAGACTTGGGATTGATCCTATGTAAGATTCTTTTAGCACTCTGCTTTTATTTTACTGAAAAAATGCTCACAATCTATGATTTAAATCTTCCTTTATAACTGCTGTTTCAAGCTCTGTTGCATTTTGATGTTTGTGTTATGCCCTGGCTTTGAATTGATTTTTTTTCTCCTTTTTGAGGGGGGGGAGAGGGGGAGTGCATGACAACATCTGTCCCTCTGTGCCTTCATGATATTTTAATATCTGTGGCATCACAGGTGTATGGAAATTTCAGTGATACTGACATCTTCCTGAATGTTATAAAAGCAGTATGAGTATTCTGTAACGTAACATCAGTTCTTGTATTACTGAAACTTTATTCCATAAGTTCAAATTAGTGATAGCAAAGATCTTAAACATTATTGTTTTAGTGTTTATTTTTATTTATACTTTTTGTTTCTCTTTTTACAGAAATGAAAAATCATTTATTTGTAATTATAAGGAACACTGGTTTACAGTTCGAAAGTTAGGAAAACAGGTGACACTGTCTTTTTTTATTTTAAAATTGACTTCAGAAATGGGTGTGGAAAAGTGGTTGCAAGTAGATTGTGCTTCCTTTTTGCAAGCTTCTGCTGCAGTTTGGTTTGATAGTATCCCGTATAAAAAATAAAGTAAATGTTTGTTTTATCACAAAAATGCCAGGCAAGTCATTGTAAATATTAGCCTTGAGAAAGACTATAGGATCAATTCCCCAGTGCCTCTGTCCTTTAGACAGATGTCCTAAGCTCTGTTAGAGTCTTATGTCACTACTTAAGCAATTTTCTTTTTTCTTCTGCATGAAATACTGAAGAAAAATTCTACTGGGGGCAGGGGGGGAGAGTAGGGAATCCTGAACAAGGATTAAATTCCCTACAGAATGCAAACTTATTTTAATATATTAAGTTATTGGCATTGTAAAATATTTTATTTATTTAAATGGGCAGTAGATATAAGGAAATGTTCATGGTTTTGATGGATAATAATGGATACTAAAAAGAGTATCCATTAGAATGAGGTTTGGGAAAGTAGAATCACAGCTTTGTACTATTATAAAATACTTTGAAACAATTGTATTCTAAGCAGGAAATAGTTATTAAAGGTAGGGGATGGCCCTATTAGTATATGGTACATATGTACCAACTCAGTTCATATCCATGTCCCTTACAACACCAGCAATGTTTTATTTCAGTGGCCAATCATTTTCTGGATCATACTTCATAAACTTTTATACAACATGAGCTGATTTGGTGTTCGATTCTTTCAGGGCTTTTTTTTCACAGAAAACATTCATGGAAAACAGCTTTTAGATTCTGTGGTAGTGTGACAGGAGTATCTTTGCCCATTTGGCTCATTTTTGCAAGTTCTGGCTACTTATGTTGTCATCCAGATTAAAAAAAAAAACCAAAGAAAAATCACCTGTGAGTGAGAAAACTAAACTCTACTGTTCTGCTTTAGTTTAAAAGTATGGCTGATGTTTACAGGCAATCTTTGTTTATTTGATATCAAAAAGTCTGGATGCTCTCTTAAAATTATGAAAATGCTCCTTATTACATAATGCAGCCACTTTGGGTGGAGTTGTATGAGAGAGCATTCTAACCCAAGACATACTAAGCTGGAGGAGGGATGTCTTTTGTCTTTTTGTACCTGTGGCTTGTAACCACATGAAGACAATAATACTGTGTCTGTTACCTAGATTGTAATGAGAAATTTGACAAAATACATTGACTTAGATTTATTTGACCTGCTTCTGTTCTGTTACAGTTAAAGCAAAATTAGTTTAACAAAACCTTCTCCTCCATAATGCCTTTTAAAAGTTGCTGTAGTCTGTCCATCAGATTTTTTACAGAACTTTTTATTTCCCTACTCTTCTACACTGTTGGTCTTCTTACCCTTCTCTAGTGGCAAAGAGTGTTTTTGGCAAATTAAGTGATTGTGTGACAGGGTGGTAGATAGTCTTTATATTATTGTAGGGGCCTGGCTACAAGTGTGTGGGTGTCTATATGGAAGTTTGGGGTGTAGATCAGTACATTTCTGTGAGAATGGAGATAGAATTCTCCTTCTGCTATCTTCAGTGGTGCTTTCTGATTAAAACTGGATGATATTGAATGAGTAGGTCTAAAAAAAGTTCTTCAGCTTCATTGGAATGTATATGGGGGTTTAAAGGTAGAATATTTTGTTTCACATTGAATATATTTTCTCTCTCGAAGTTTTATGAAAGTATAATACTATTTCTGTTTAGAAGTATTATAAATTACTAGTTATGATCTCTGGGGAACTAGAAATGAGTTGTGTGTGTTTATATGAACTGTCCCCTGTTGTAATATAGTGCTATACTCCCAGCATATTAAATTTGAGTCAATTTTCTTAATTTTAAAAAATTATCTGAGAGAAGGGTAAACACTAGTTTTCAGCATCACCAGCTATTAAAGGTAGAATATTCAATGAAAGTATTGAATGGAAATAATTGAATGTCTATTTCCTGTCTCTGTTAATTTCCTAACACACAGTATTAACTGCTAAAGGACTTCTTACTGCATTAGACTCAGGTTTAAACTAGGATTAAGCAGAATTTTAGAATGTTGTTTGAAATAAATCAAAGTACAGTGGTTAAAGATTATCTGTTTTACAGTGTTTCCCTGGCATCAATATTCAGTAATGGGAGAGAGCATGCAGTAACTTCCATACTTGAGATATCCTGTTAGAGTATTTGAAGGGTAACCTTTAGCAGTATAGGTGTTATGCTTCAAAAAATTTTTATTTGGTAATTTATTTCACTAGATTTGTTTGGATATTCTATAATAAAGAATTATCACAATGTACAGGAACAGATTACCAAATAATCTTCATGCTATTTTGTTCTCTCAATCTTTTTTTTTTTTTCTTAATTACAGTGGTTTAACTTGAACTCTCTCTTGATGGGTCCAGAACTAATATCAGATACATATCTTGCACTTTTCTTGGCTCAATTACAACAGGAAGGTAATAGTAACTTACAGATGTTAAATTTTATTAATTCAAAGTAGGTAATAATCATTATTTTTAGAACTTATGTATTCAGTTAACTACCCTTAGTTTTATGATTGAAATAGTGAAATAACCCAAGTCCTTATAATGAAAGGTAGAGTCTTACATCTTAAGTTGCACATGTTTGTATTCCACATAGTGTGCATTTTAGAGTGTTTATATCTACACTTTAGTGCTGCAGACTTACAATTTCTTTTTCTCAGGTTATTCCATATTTGTAGTAAAAGGTGACCTGCCAGACTGTGAGGCAGATCAGCTGCTGCAGATGATTCGGGTACAGCAGATGCAGCGACCAAAACTGATTGGAGAAGAGGCAGCACAGTCAAGAGATCAGAGGTAAGGTAAATAATGATTTTATTTTTATAATGTTCCTGATCATTGGTTTCTAATTTGGAAGTAATAAGAAGTACCTTTAGTTCAATGTTGATTGCTGTTGCACACAGTAAAAGCAAATTGATAGATGACAAATGGTGTATTTTTAACTGGGTAAAAGCTGCCTTGATAAGGATTGAGTCTTTCCATGTGCATAAGCATATTGTAGTGTAGGTTTTTAACTTAGGGAGGAAAATGGACTAGCAAATCTTATAAACTATTGTTAATAGTAATTACTCTATAATTAAGACTGGTTTGTGCATTCTGTCATTAGTAGAAAAGAACGAGACACTGATCTCTGAATTCCACATCATATGAATCATACAGCATTCCCTTCTGGAATAATTTCACTGTAATGTTGTGGTGCTGCTCATTTTTGATGCATTCTGCTAATATAAATATCCCTGAAACCATATAAAGTACTACTTCTGCAGGGATTTCATTGAATTTTCATAATGAACAAATTGCATAATAATAAAAAGACTTAAGGCTTCTCGGAGGAATTAATTATTTTTTCCTCTTTGTAAAGTTAAACTGATGTTGTAAATTGATGGAATAATTGACAGTAACATGGAAAATATGTACTGTTTACATGGGTTCTGTTGCTTTTGTGTGGTCTTCAAGGCCTCCTGAGAAGGAGACAATATGCAATATTTTCTGCTGGTCTAACTCTTTAAATAGCAGTAGGTTTGAATAACATCTATCATGGCTTTTTGTAGGCTTATCATTTTTGACAATTTATTATCTAAAAGCTTGTCAACATGTGCATTGCTTTAGAGTGCAGTGTGTAGCAAATATCTGTTCAGGTTGCTCTGCAGTTGCTTGCAGCTTTTTTGTGCTTTTTCATTTTTCAGGAAAATAACAGACTGAGATGAGAGAAATTTTTCCCAAATTTAAACCTAGAGTTAAATTGGCAGAACATACTAATTTTAAACCTCACGATAAAGTCTAATAGAATTTGTCTGAATTTTGCTATGAATGTATGAATTTCACAGGCTACCCAGAAGTGATGTGGACCAAGCAATAGAAGTTAACCATCCTTTTGATGGGACAGGCATGTTAGATGAAGATGAAGAGAATTTTCAGAGAGCCCTGGCTCTAAGTAGGCAGGAAATTGATATGGAGGATGAAGAAGCTGATCTTCGCAGAGCCATTCAGCTCAGCATGCAAGGTGCAGTGCTCATCTAAATTTCTTACTGTGCTTGGTTGCTTATGCTTTAAGCAGCTCTCAGAATCAGTTTGTCAGGCACTTCTTCCAGCATGTGTCATTATTTCTGGAAAGACTGGTTTCAGGCATGGAAGGACAATCCAGGATTGCCTGTAGCTATCTCCCTTCTGCTTTTTGAAAAGTTCTAACTTGCATGTGGGCATTGATTATTAGGAAGGAAGAACCAAGGGTGGCAGGAGGAAAGGGAAACAGTCCTAAGGTGAGGAGGAAAGAAGAGTATCAAGCAATGTTACTTTGGGTGCCTAGTTCTCCAAAAAGTCTTTCTTCTTCTCAAGTTTGAAGACATTTTTTAAGCTATATTTCATTTGCTAACTTTATTTTAGTATAATTAGTGGGATATGGCATGTTCTGGTTTTAGGTAGCCGTCGAAGTGAGCTCTCAGGGTCATTACCCCAGAATGTTCTTCAGTCGTCTCACAGCAGCCAGACAGACTCCCTTTCCTCAGAAGAACTGCGAAGGAGAAGACAAGCGTATTTTGAAAAGTAAAGTAGCTGACAGAAAACTGCATATTACATTTTTCAGTGCTTTTGGGGCTTCTTACTGAAGTTCAGCTCAACTTTTCTGTCTTAACATGATTTCCTCACAGTACCTGAATTTTACTATTCTCAGGTGGTTCCTACAAAGAAACCTCTAGTAAAGAGGGTATTTGTTAATAATGCAGTAGTCTTGCTACTACTTCATCTTGTGAAGAAAGAAAACACATTATAGAAGTATTTTAAATGAAATCCTGTAAATTTCTGCAATTACCTTCCCAACAAAAAGTATTATTTCTCTAAGGCTTCTGGTAATGATGCTTCTCGTGTGCATCACATAAAAGCATTTTACATATTTTATGTTGCTGTTCTGGTGTACCTTCTTAATAGATAGTTGAGTTATTGTAGCTTTTCCTTATCTCTATCTTATAGAAATGGAGGAAATAAAGACCAGGGAGAAATGCTATGTATGGAAGGAGTTAACATGTAACATGGTAGGATAAGAATGCAGAGCTTCTGAATCCTAGGAAAACAGTCTCGTGGCTTGGAGTATAATACTGGGAAGATAGGTATCTGAAGGTTAGCAGGGTGAAATGATGGAAGAGATTTTGGGCACAGGGGTGTTATTGTACCAAAAAGCTTCTACTTTTGACTCTTGGCCTTCCTTACAATTAAATGAACTTGATTTGGGTCTCATACTGATGTTAATCTTATTCTCTTATAAATTTATACCACTTTCAGGCAGCAAAAACAGCTACAGCAGCAAGATCGCATCCCAAACCCACAGGACAAGGCAACTCTTAGCTCAAGCGCTCCAGAAGTTGGCCCAGGTATTGTTTTTTAAACTTACATCCAACACTGGAATGTCTTTTTCATCTTTGTGTTTCTTAATTTTCCTTGTCTGCCTACTTGATCACTTCAGCAGCCATTCTGACTGTATCACAGCCATTGCTCTATTGGCAGTGGAGGAAAGGATCACTTTCCTGAAAAGCCTGTTTGCCTTTGAATGTCAATATCCTGTTTCAAAGTGAAGAGCATTGCTGTTACACCACTTGAGTTCTGGCTTCGCTTTTTGTTGTTTTGTTTGTCTTGAGCATTACAGACTTAAATCTTTGATGGGATTTGTGCCAGCTATTTGTTTTCTAAATTACTTTCAAAGTTGTATGACAACTTGGAGTAGTATCTGACAAAATTACTGGAACCAGTTTTCAGAAAAACATGTGTAGACCTTATCTAATACTTAACAATGTTAGGTATTAGTGATCCAAAATTGCTGTGTAGTGTTACAAACTGACTGTTGTTGGTGAAAAACTATTTGCAAAATGCTCAGTGATTTTAAAAACAAAACCAGTTTTGTGGGTGGGGTAGGAAAAGGTGGGTGTGGACAAAAGGAGCAACAGAAGCATTTAACTATAATTAAGAACTGTGGATTTATTACAGCTTGTATGCAATTATTGTCTTTAGGAGGTGATATGAGCGAAGAAGACATGCTTCAAGCAGCCATGAATATGTCTCTGGAGTCTGTTAGAAACCACTTGAATTCAGAAGAGGAGAAATAGCATCCTTTTTTCCCCTCATGTTGTCAAAATGCTAAGTCTCCATTAAAATTCTACTGTGTGAATGTTGCACAAGCAGGGTTCATTTCAGAGTTCTGGAAGCAGGAATGAAAGGGGGGCTGCTGGACATCAGTTTAGAGAGGATCTCCAAATACAAAAAGGATTGCACTAATTTGGAGAACTGTAACACTCCTACTACCAAACATCTGCTCACAAGGGTAGTGGTGTTAAAATTACTGGAACTACTCACACAAAGGTAGACAAGGGTAGCAGCTGTAACTTGCATTTAAAAAGCAAGTTTAAATTGTTTTGAAGAATTCTATAGAGGATACAAATGGTGCTGAAAACAGCATCAAATTATTTTCTTTACTACTAATGGAAAAACAGATAAAAGTAGTAAGTTATGCTCATAAATTCTTTTTAATAGATCACTCTAAAATGGGGAGAGTAAATTAAGTTCCATTCATCTTAAATAATTAATTTTATGATTATTTATTATGAATGACTTAACGTCAACTTTTTGATCCTGATGTCCATTTTTGAAATGATCCGTTCTGCAGGAGAAACAAGAATTCATAAGTTTCATACTTTTCAATTCAAGACAAAATTTTCAGTGTATTGTTGACTATAATTGTTGTTCCTCCTGAGTCTTTCAATGATTTCTGACTTTGTAACAATTTTTGATTTTACCTTCAATTCCACTTGTAAAATTTTAGCTCTGTGTTTAACATTCTGTCTTTTAGCAGATAACTTGCCTTATTTGGCTTGGGGTTTTGCTGTTCTTGTTTGTTTTTAATTATTGTTTTCTTATGTTCTTTCTCGTTAAAGCCACTGTCTTTTTACTACAAAAGCAGCATATACTCAATTGGGTTGAGCAGATTTTCTTTTCTACCTCTTAGAGTCTCTTCCTCTTCCAAGTCAACCCTTCACTCTGGCCTTTCAGTATGAAAGAGCTGTAACTGAGTCTAGGAAAAAGTAGGAGTGTATTTAGGTGCCATACAGTCAGTGCCACACACATAAGGTGCATTCCTGCAATCTGAAATGACCCCTGTGCAAGTAGCTCTTTTAAGAATGAATATTTATGCCTGTGTGGATGTTCCTTCAGAAATGCTTTCTATGAGTGTCTGTCAGAATGTTGCAGTTTTTTCAGGAATGGCCTTTATTCATGCACCTTACAATTTTTTATCATGTTGTTTCTGATCCTGAGAAAAATTGGAAAGCTAAGTGTGTGAGATAGCTTATGCTACTGGTTGTAAGGCATTTACTTTGATACCCAGGATGAATGTGTAACAGGGTGACCAAACCTGACTTTGAACTTCAGTGCAACAAAAGAGAAATGTTTCATTTTCCTAAATGGTGCTTGAAATACAAATTCTGTTTACATATAAATTATATGGAAATATGTTGTAGATAGAGTATATAAGCTGTAATCCAGTTAAAGCATTAACAGTTAGCACAGGCATTCTAAGAATCTTTCAAAGATAACCCCAAATTTCTTTATCAAAATATTCTAGTTACATCTTTGCACAATAGTAACATTTAAATAAAATCAGTAGGAAATGAATGGTAGCTAGATGGAAATAGACATTCAGCATCAAGTAGTACTGTACATGAAAGGGCTCTTACCTCTCAGTAAAGATTTGTTTACAGCAATGGTTTCCAGCTTAGGATATTACTGTATTATACATAATTGGGCTAAATTCTTATCTGTGTGCTGGATTCTCACCAATGTCACCAGAACCACTGGTCTGTGCTACACAAAAGTGATTTTGACATGATACGGCACTAGTTTTTAAAAACTGATTTTTGTCTTTTTTAAATAATCCTGTCATACACATTATAATTATTTGTCTCAAATTAATATAGCTGAGCAATGATTTTTAAAGTCTGTGTGTGTATGCCATTTGGATATGCAGTATTTTTCAGGATGTGACTTTCTGCTTTCAGTTTGAAATTTCTATGAAACTGAAGGCAAGAAAGGTGTCTAAAGCACTGATTTTTTAAATTTTTTTTTCTCATCTGTCAATTAACCACAGCTTACTTTTCCTTTTTTGGTTGTGCCATAAACTAATTCTGAAATAAGGTTCATTTTTATAAGTAGGTGTAGACTGGCAATCTGATGCCAGTACCTGGAACTCAGACCTTTTATCCTCTATTATAATAATATAATAAAAATATAATTTCTATAGCTCTAGCAGCCCTATATTAAAAAAAAATCTCAGCTCCTTACATATCACTGAGTGTAACCCAGGCCAAATACATGACTTTATAATTATTAAAATGTGGAGGTTTGCCTTTGAACTTCCATGTCACATAGGAAGTCACTTCAACACCCAAGTATTTTAATATGGAAGGAATATAAATTGTCAGTGCCTGAAAGGCACAGCTGAGTCAGTGATCACAGGGCCAACCATTTCCCCTTCTGTGGAGAAATGTTGTCACTCAACAAATACCAGTTTGATTTTTAGAGAAATGTCAAGTTGAATGATGTAGGCATATTATCTAGACAAGCAGTTCTGAGAGAGCAATTTAAGCTACATCTGTTAGTTCATGGAATTCTGCCACTGGAAAAGACCTGCACGAAACCAGCCATTAACCCAGCCCAGTCCACCACTAAATGTAATGTTCCTAAAGCACTGCAGCTACACCTCTTAAATTGCTCCTGGGAGGGGACACAACCACTTGCCTGGGCAGCCTGTTGCAGTGGTGGACAGCCCTTCCTGATCCCTCCCTGGTGCACGTTGAGGCCATTTCCTCTCACCTTGTCACTTGTTACCTGGGACATGGGGCTGACACTCGCCTCACTATGACCTCCTTTCAGGACTTGTAGGGAGTGACAGGGTCACTCTTTAAACTGTACCCAAGGAAAAGACTAATACTGACTGCTGACAGTACTTATTTTATAACCCAGGTCTCAAGTTCAAAATGTCTGGACCTGCCAAAAAGCTGTCAATAAAACACTGATGTAATTTTTTTGGTGTGCATTCTTTCAATGATAAACAGTTCTCAGTTTGGCTTAACTATGCTTCTAAAGTGTTTACTAATTCAGAGTGTACTCCTGGTGTTAGGTACCCTGTCAAGCTGAAGGGTTGGGGTTTTCCCATGTTACAGCTGTAGGCCAAAGTCCATTGTAAGGGAGCAGACATAATTTTTTTTAACTTTATTTTTTCTTCGTTTTTTTAATTACAAAGTTGTATTTGAGGGAATTTCAGACTTCATTCATTGAACAGATTTTTACTATTTTCCAGTAAATGGTTCATGTGACATAAATTATGGTTTTCTGCCAGTAGAAATCCAAGGGGCAGGAGGAGTGAGTGATACAATAAATATCTTCCAAAATTACTTCTCTAAGTATAATTCTGCAAACTGCTTTCAGGGTCCTACAGTGAGGGCAGGAGGAACAAGAGTTGTAATGTAGTCATGCTTGCCTGCAATTCTTGTTAGACACAGCAAGTACAAATATGAGCTGTTTAAATGCTTACATTTTTCTAGACCTGAAACTAATCTGATATGATACTGGCTTACTTTAACATGTGGGCTTTCTGTGCCCATCAAAGAACTGCAGCAAATTTAAGTGTCATTTTCAGCTAAGGTACTCTTCTTACTTGTCATACTTAATTACTTTGCAGACTACTTGAAAATAACCAGTACAAATTTAAATCTGTGATGTGCTTTAATGTTGGACTATTGCTTCTGTTACAAACTTACAGAATGAGGGGTTAAAATGGCTTCTGCAGGTGTCTAGTAGACAAATATCATTTGCAAGCTGCTTTGTCTTACTACAAAACTGGCAGGCTTTTAAAAATGAACGTTACAGTTCTAAAATGTGACATTTTCTAGTATCAATTATTGGTTCGAATAATGATGAAAACAAAAAGGCCTTATACTGAAAAATACAGTATAGGGGAATAGGATCAGAGAATTAGAACTCAGATCTACAATGAAGTATTATTTTGCAATTCACTTTTAAAGGAATTGAAATAAGAATCCAAGGAAAAGAAAAATCGATGTGGAAACTCTTTTTAAGGGCTTAGATAGAAAATTAAGTTGTTCATTTGGTAAGTCATTACTGTCTGGCATAGAACAAACTTAAGTCCTGGAAAGTCTTGATAATTACTCACAAATTATTACAAAAAACCCCAGGAAAATAAGTCCAACATTTAATACATACATACCTATTCCATACACATAATCACTTGTTCAAGTGAGAATAGTATTTAGTACATTCAAACTGTCTGGGTCCAAATATTCAGTTCTTCAGTTTAGAATTAATAGCTTTGTTTTATATCCAGGTTTTCATCTTAAAAGCATGAGCTCTTTTGCAATAAACTTTTTTAATCTTCATACACACATTTTGCCTTATTTGCTTTTCAGAGATGGAGGGAATGCTGCAGTATTTAACCTGTCATAGTCACCTCCTTCCCCAGTTCTTCAGACAGTTAATACATGTGACTTTTCAACTGCTTTTACCAAATCAAAATACTTAATACATTAGTTTCTTTGTTAAGAAAAATAATTATAGCTACACTTTTCTTTTAATCTCTCCCCATCCTCAGTACAGCCACTGTGTGAATTCAGGAGGGGACTTGTAAGAGTTTGAAGAAGGGATGTAATATTTAAATGCCACTGTGCAAAAGCAAAATTAAAAAGAAGATAAAAACCTTGATCTTGTCCTTAAAGCATGTAAGCATTGATAAAGTTTTATTTTTTGCTACATGAAACCCCTTGTGTATAAATCAGTATAGAGTTAGGATTTTGTAAGGGAATAATTTTTCATCTCTTGCCTAATAGTTGTGTATTTTAGAAATCATTTTCAGTAATAGATTTTTTTGTCAAGACTGTTTTCATATCACATCTTTGGCTCTGGATTCCTGTATAATTTTTGTCTATTTTGTGTATATAAAGCATAGAATACTGAAAAGATTTAAAAAGGGAAAGCTGAAATGCTTTGTCATTGTTTTGACTGGAAAATGGCAGCACTGTTCAATATTTTGAAAATGCTCTCCAAATAGGCATGAATATATATGGTTGTATTTGATATCACTTTTTTAAATAAATATGATTATAGCTTCTAATGTTTCTCTCTTAAATCTTTGCATATGTGCTTTCCCTTATGTGCAGATTGGGCATGGGATCATCAAACACTCAAATCATCCCTGGTATCAGTGGGCTTTGCCCCAGAGGTGTGGAGACAGAGCAGTGGGTTTTCTGTTGCTCACATTTCATCATCTCTGATGTCTCTGCATCTGTTGATACTCCAAAAATTGTGTAAAGACACTCCTGTTTAGGAAGGAAGTTGGTGCCAGTTATAGTTATGTTACATCTTTGAAAATTGTATGCTTTCTGATTTTTAAAGTAAGCTACAGTTTCCTGCTTTGCTGCCAGAATACTCATTCTTTCTGTGACACAATTGCTCTTAAAGCATTGCTCTTGAAGCTTAGTCAAAACAGAGTATACTGGATGACTTCTGTGTGTCCTTATTAATAGGGGATGAAGTCAGTCACCTAAAAAAATTACTTAAAATGCTAAATAGTCTCTAGTTTTGCAGGAGTAGTCATTTCAAAGAGTGGAACAAAAAGTCTTCTGTGATACTTTATTGACTACATGCCTTACTTGGCATTATAAAATTAACCACCATAGAAGACATTTTTATCATCCCTAAATATTTTAAACATCTGCAGGACATCTGTGATCTTAGTCAAAAAAATGCTAAGAGAGTTTCCCATAAAAATTATTTAGCCAAACACTGAATGACATCTTTAGATCTGTCATGAGGACCCATATGGGTTTTGTTAAACCAGTGATAAAAGGGGTATTTTGAGCATTGTAAACTTTTCATCACAATTAAACCCAATATTGCAAATTAATAACACTGACAAAGGTACATGTCTACATTCCATGCTATATCACAGCACTAGTACTTCCTACAATTCTGATGCCTTCTCTTTTTTTAGCCAGAAATGGATTTGAAGTGGTGTATGATTGGTTTTATCATGGATAATCATCAGGGTGACAAGTATGCCATTAAATTAATATACTGGTAAAATCAGTTATAAACCTGATAGAAAAGAAAAATTGCTCAGTGAAGAAGAGCGAAAACAATCTTTATTAGAGAACTTTAAACTTCTAAACTCCTGGACCACATACCATGCCTTAGAGTTGCCTGTGAGTGAGAGAGGACAATAAAAGGTAATAACACGGTATTGTGTGTGCCAGCTAAGAACCCTCACCAAGGCTCTGCAAGGTCCTGTTTGGAAGCAACAAGCAGGTTCTTCCCTGTCTGTCTGGTAAAGCTTGTAACTAGAGCCTGCTACATTCCCAGACCTCTAAAAACCCGAGATTTCACCTGTGAAATGCTCTTCTCAGCTCCATTGTGCCGTTGATGTGGTACTTTAATTACGCATCTTTTTATGTAGGTAGCAATTTGACACGGGCAATGAGCCAGCTGCCCTGTGTTTTATTTCCAGTATCACCTTTTTTTACAACAGTATCATTCTGACTGATACTAAACTGCTTTTTCTGTAACAGCGCAGTATTCCTTGTAGTCCCAAGTAATTTTAAATACACCAGTTGATCAAAACCCAAAAAGAACTTTGGAGTTTTGGAGATCTGGCTGGAAATACAACCAAGAATCGCAGAATGGGTCAGGTTGGAGGGGACCACAGCGGGTCATCGGGTGAGAGCTCCCTATCCCAGGGGCGTATTGCACAGAATTCGGACGATTTCCGAGTATCTCCGGCGAGGGAGACTCCGCAGCCTCTCTGAGCGCTCCGTTCCAGGGTGCGGCAAACAGGTTTTTCCCGATTCAGGTGGATCTTCTGCGCACCAGCTCCCGCCCGCTGCAAGAACGCTGCTCTGTTGCAGCCCGGCCCCGGCCCCCGGCCTTGAGACACTCGGACACCGACCCGGTGCCCTCAGTCGCTCTTCCCTTCTCTGTCCGCTCCGAGTACTCCAAAGCAGCCGGGCCCTCAGGATCTCGTGTGTTTTCTGAGGACACACACCCAGACACAGACCGTGTCTATTCCGGTGCCCCGCACGCTGTCTGGCTGACTGCCCCGCACAGACCGTGTCTATTCCGGTGCCCAGCAGGCTGTCTGGCTGACTGCCCCGCACAGACCGTGTCTATTCCGG
>VZRX01003559.1:128422-156791 GCA_013398075.1 Notiomystis cincta
GATCGCGGCTCGCTGCCGCTCGCGAATGCTGCTGGCTTGGCTGCCTGGGGGGTTTCTTGGTTTTATTCTGCTCTTGCGTTCTGGAGAATACACAAATACATTCCCAGGCTCTAATAGCAGACGTGAAGCTGTTTTAGGCTTATTATCAGACGTTTGTGAATTGCGTGAAATGTTATGTTGCTCCGTAATGAGAGCACCCAGACAAAACTCTTTTTCCTCTCTGTTTGCTTAGTTTATCTAAACCCTCAGGTAATTAGCTGCTTTTACACTGGTTCCATAAAACTGCAGAGTTGTCGTACAGAGGTTATTTGGCCGCTGGTGTGATCTAAGTCTGACGTGTCACACAGGCAAAGGTTCAATGTTTGTCATGTTTTTGTTTATATTTCAGTTGGGCCCAGAGAAACCTGTCGTGCTCTACAATTCCCCTACAGCCAAGTAGGAGAATGTGGCCCTTGCTTTATAAGGATTAGAGGCTAGAACGATCTATCTTTGAAACAGAAAGTTAGAACAAAAAAACCCAGAGACATCAGAGTAAGATATTCTATAAACCATAGTAAATATCTTCTAGAATATAGTAGTTTCTTCATATTTTTAATAATGACTTTTTGTTACAAATTTTTGAAAAAAACTTCAGTAAAGCAATTATATAATGTGGTAACAAGTATCCATAGGTTACTATCCCTAGTGTTGTTTACCATCTTGTAACTATAAATTACTTTAAAAGTTAGCTTTCTCAAAACAGTGTTAAGAATAGAAACCACAAAGAACAGCCAAGACTTCTGAATAGGCATCTTAAATGTGAAATTAAGTAATTCTGCTTTGTTTACAGTCTCTCATCTATGAAACATTGTAAAAGAATATCAGAGAAACTTATGTTGTAGAAATCTTGTTGGCAGGCTGGTATAATGGGTCTTGTAGTGATGGCCTTTTTGGTGCATAGGTAAAATGCTCAGAAGAGAGAAATTCTGACAACTGTGAAGAATTTTTTTTTTTTCAATTTTCTAAAAGACTTACCTAGAATTGTTTTAAATTTCAAAATCCATAGCAGCTTAGTTTGGAAAGTTATTTTATGTTGCTGAGCTGTGCAGTCATCTATGGTGTTTGTTTTGCTTTTTTGAAAGATAAATTGTGAGCTCCCACATTTGTGTGTGAGTTTGTGCAAGAGAGATGTACTGATGTTCACACACTTCCAGGTGTACTTCACTGCAGGTACTGCAGTGAACAATTTCAGTTTCCTAAAAATTTCAGAGTAGCACATCTCCATGGGTGACCAGACCCCAGGGTGTAAAAACTCCAGTGGTATCCAAGTACTCTTCTGTAAAGACCTTTAAATACTGTGTGGCCTAAACAACACTTTTCAAGTACTTCCTTAGAGTTTGGGGTTTTTTAATTTCCTAATTGGTTCAGGAAAAGTTTCCTAGGTTTTAATATTATCCCTTGCAATCAGTGTTTTGATTCCCATCAGTTTGTGGATTATGGACTTGCACATCTTCTGTTCTGCAGTTTTCAGGTGTAGATTGTTGCCTCTGCAGTGCTTGAGCTATCTCAGTTTTAAATGGCATGTAGGAAGTTATGAAATATAACATTTGCTTGGAAATTGTACTTATTTCGAATTTTGGAATATTGTCAAGGTTGTTTATAGTCATTTCAGGATATTTCTGATTGATAAAAGGAAATGTGGTGTTTCTGGGCATTAAAGGTGGGACATAGGGGAAGTAAACACAGTAAATTTGAGGAAGATTGACCATTAAAATATATCTGGAGTTATGAGCTTTTTCTGTTGGTTAGACTGGCATGATGGATATATCACCTTTTTAAGAGACAATGAGTCTTAGCAGTTGATGTTTTATTGTGTGAGTTTTGTTGGGTGTGGGTGGTTTGTTCTTTATTCTGAAAATTCAGTCACTCTTATGGGTATTTAATGGAATTAATACTTATTTTGAAACTTCACATGGCATTACAGAGAAACACACAACTCTTAGGTCAGGAGCAAGTCTGAAATGAGAAACAGATACAAAATAGTCAAGTAAAATGTTTTTATCTCCCTTACTTTAAAGCATAAATCCATTCTAATCTGTTGGGGTTTTGGTTTGATTTAAAGCCTAAATATAAGGCAGCTAAATTAGATGCAGAAAGACTGTCTGAATTCTTACTGTGTTTTGATAAAAAAAGCTTTTGATATTTACCTAGGAATGAACATTAAAGCAGCCTGAAGTAGGATATATATTAATAACTGGTCTTAACAGATTGAAAGGATTATAATTTAAATGAAAATTTTCATTTTCTTTCAGATGCAGCGACAGAACTCCATGTGTCCAATTCTAGACTCAGAGAAATAGAAAGTATTAATGCAGCACAAAAGTTGGAAGTAAGACATTTTGGATTACTACTGTAATTAAAGACAGTGCATAGCATTTGTTTTGTATAAAGTTGAAATATTGCACTGAAGTTGTTTGTCCCTGGGTAGATCCAGAAACAAGGGTGACAGTGGTGTCAGAATGTGACTTTGCTTTTGTGACAAAGTGAATTGTAAAGTTCAGATACTATTTGGGGGACTTAGCAACCCTGTTCCCCTTGTCCTCTTTCCAGTTTCTTGCCATCTGCTCTTGGCTGAGGTCAGAGAGAGAACACTGAATATTAACTCTGATTTGTGCTTTGTGGCTGTTCTTAAATTCTGCCTGTGGATCTTGCAAAGATGTGATTCAGCCCTGAGTTTTTTAATTCTTGCTGCTTATCTCTGGTCATCACAAACCTTTTTCTGAAAGTGAGCTGGAGTCCATATCATATAAAAACGGAAAACTTGGACATGGACTGTGATTTTGGGCCCACACATTGCTGTTACTGTGTTTTGAAGAAAATAACATGAGAAATCTATACAGTTTAACTTCTTTGCTGTGCAGGAGCCTTGTGCTTTTTTGATTCTTTAAGGATTGTTCTGAGTTCACAAACATTCATTTCTCATTTTTGCTAGAATGACAGACTGAAAAAAGTCTGTAGTGACTTAGAAGAAAAGCATGAAGCAGCAGAGCTGCAAATAAAGCAGTTATCTATCGAGTACCGCAATCAGCTTCAACAGAAAGAGGTAGGATACAGAGTAATTTCTCAGTAAGTATATCCAATAAACTTTAATGGCTTTGTTATAGTGTCTGCTACCTTCCAGTGGAATACTGGTCACAGCTGTGGTTTCTTGGTTTGTTACTGTAGAGTAAGACTTAATTCATTGAATCATGTCATTCAAGCTGCCAGGAGATAGTTGAGACAAGAAAAAATGCTCTGGTAGCGTCATGCAGCTGTCAGAATTTCTGTTGTTTCTGGGATCTCTGTGCAAACAGACACTCTACAGCTTTCTGATTCAGTTACTTTTAAGGAAGGCAACAGGAACAAATTCCCATTTGAATCAATGATTTTGTCTTTAGATATCATGATTTATCTTAACATATACAACTAAAGAGAACAGAGCTAGTTTTCAAAATTTGTGAAATGTCCTTTTGTAATAGACTCATCAGCTTCCTAGCCTATTGTATAGCATGAGATTTCATAGGCCTAAATGAAGAAAGTTGCCAGCATGCTGAGATTAGACAAAAGGGAGTTTTATTTCTGCACTATTCACAAATTCATGTGGGAACTGGAGGAAGCAGAACTATGAGATGTATAAAATTCTGCTTGTTAAATACAATAACAGAGTTGTTACAAGAAAATTACATGCAGCTAATTTCACTTTAGTGTAAATAAGTATATTTTCAATACATTGAGTTGTTAAGCATAAAAGAAAGCAAATGTAATAAAAATAACTGGAAAAGCATCATATGTTGCTTAACTTTCATGTCTGAATACCCTCTTTATATATTTAAATTTTTTGTATAACTGGTTAGCCTGGATATTGCTGTACTGCTTATGTACCTTGGCTGCTAAAAAAACCCTGTGTCTTTGTGTGAGATACTTTATAACACTTGTGGTAAGGGTACTTTTCTCCATTATGAGAATGTTCTGGGTTTTTTTCTGTTTTTACTGAAAGTGATCAGTTATTTGTGCTGGGGGTGTTGTTTGGCTCACATTTCATAAGGCCACAAAGGGTGAAGTAGAGTGTATTTTGATATTCTTCTTATTCAAACAATGCACTTTATTTTGTGTATTCAGGTGGAAATCAGCCATCTGAAAGCCAGACAGAATGCACTACAGGAACAACTGCAGAAAGTACAGACAGCTGCTCAGACTGCTCAGCTGGGAGCTGGTGTGTTGCCAGCAGCCACTGCATCGGCCTCCTATGTTCCAGAGGTCAGACATTCCTCAGGTTTTGAAGGAGATGACATGGATTTTGGAGATATAATCTGGTCACAGCAGGAAATAAACAGATTGTCCAATGAAGTTTCCAGGCTCGAATCAGAGGTTGACCACTGGAAGCAGATTGCAGTGGTAAGTGGTTTCTTTTCTACCCTGCCCTTCCCTCTCCCCTCCAAATTGTTTTCATTGCATTTGGTGGATCTTTTGAAAGTTCATGTGAAAAAATTCTAGAAGCAACATGTTTTGATGGAAAAGCTGAAACCTTTTGTGCTATCACATGGCTAAGGACACATTCAGTGACTAACTTCCAAATGATTTTTTGTGATGCCTTTATGTGTGATTTGTCATGTTAGGTAAAGGGTTTCATGAACATTCACCCATAATGCTACTTCAGGGTTTTGTTTTTGTTCAGCCTTTCAAAGAAATACTTCCCTTCCTCCTGGCTACGATACTGATTTTCATTGATAGCACAGTACTGTTCAGAGTAATAGTTGGATACTTGCATGCTTTTTATACTTGGTCTTCTCACAGTCCTTGATGTGTCAGTCATAATTCATGGTCTGTTGAGACAATAAAGAATATAATCTTTCAAGCTGCTGCTGATGTGAGATACCATTTTTCAAGGTATAGCCTGATTTTGGAGGTATGCTTTTCCCATATGAAAATACTCAAAACTAAGCAACCCTGTTGTCTTACTATGAGCAATAACACTCCCACACCAAAATTTTACCCATTTATATGTAATAATAAAAATCCATGGAAAATTAAAATGTTTCCATTAAAATGTACTTTTTAAAAAATCAAATTTACAGTGCTTCTTGTTAGCTTTGTTGTTTTCTACTCTTGAGTATCAATAGAGGAAGCACCTAGATAAAAAAATACATTTATCACAATTTTCATGTGGATATGTGGTTTGGGTTTTTTTCAGTCTTCCAAAGTGCAAGGCACAAATGATGCTGAACAAAGTGAAATATGGAAACTACAAAATGTTGTTAAGGTAAGATGACAAACAGTCTTCTTGTGCTTTACTCTTCATGGTTTTGCATATGGTCACATGACTTGTAACTATTTTAACTAGTACTGTTCTAACATTAAAAATGCACGGGGACATGTGGCAGCACAGTGACATTTCAGTCAGCAGTACAATGTTTAAAAACAGTTACTCTGACAAAGGGTGTTTGTACACTTTGATAATTACAGTATATTAGCTTGAAACAGTGACATTAGTACTTATGAGGGCAAATCACTTTGTGAAGCTGTTGATGAGTTATGAGACTGTGTTTTAGATACACAGAATAATTACTCCCTTCACAGAAGCATCTTGCCTTTTTTTGTTGAAGATGCAAAATACGGATTTTACATGTCATCCTAGAAAGTTACTAAAAATGCATCCTGGTGTATCCTCTTTGTATGTAAGACTTGTAAGTGCTTTACTTTAGTTTTAATATTTGCTGTTGTGTAGAGCATACTATTTGTGTCAACATATTTCTTAAAGGAATTTCTTTCCACACATTTAAAAAATCCCAATCAACAAAAATCAAGAAACCTCAACTTCTTCTGTGAGAAATCCTTTAATTAGACCAGGGAAAACATCTTTTCTTTCTTCTGTATTGTACTGTGTCTTTCATAAGAAGACACTGTGCTATATTTTGCCATTTTGTTTCTCTAATGATACCTTTTAGGAGCTGAAACAGAATTTAAGTCAAGAGATAGATGAACACCAGCATGAGCTGTCAGTCCTGCAGGATGCCCACAGACAGAAGTTGGTGGAGATCGGTCGCCGCCACCGAGAAGAGCTGCGTGAATATGAAGAGCGAATTGAAGAACTTGAGAATCAGTTGCAGCAAGGTCTTTGTTACCACGTGCTTTCTATTTTATTTTATGTAGAGTGCATTTTGGTTAAAGTGTTGAATATGCATGTAGCAGTACAGTAGATATCAAATATATGATGTTTAGAATTTGAATCAGTTTCATTTCAGCTTCATGTTTAAGACATGTGTCCTGTATCTTTTATTCACTCTGGTTGGCTTGAACACTGGAACAATAGCATTTCATCTGTGACATGTATCAGTCTGGAGGATCCTTTTCTATACATACCAATCCTTGTGCTCTGAATTTTGCAATTTCTGGGTTGGTTTTATAACTTACACTGAATATAGGTGAGGATAAGACATAGTGAATGGAAGAGAATAACAGGACAAAAAATGACTTTTGTGGGAAGTACTATGTGCCAATTGGGTTGCTTGACAAAGCTCAAAGGTTGGATAATGAGACACAGGAACAAGTTAATTGCCCAGAGAAGTTGTGGATGCCCCATTTCTGGAAATGTTCATGGCCAGGTTGGATAGGACCTTGAGCAACCTGATCTAGTGGGTGGCATCCCTGCCCATGGTGATGCAGGTGTTGAAATGAGATGATCTAAAGGCCCCTTCCAACCCAAACTATGCTGTGATTCTATGATTGCCATAAGGACCACACCTTGGTGTGTGGCATGACTTCTTGTTGCCATGTAAGTATTTCATACTCCCTAAAAGTAGTCATGTCAGGTTTCCTCTAGAGGCTTCTCTGCACTAATACATAAGCTTTGCTTGTAAACCTCTATATTTACCTGGTAAAACTTGGACTTCTAAAGAGTATATACTCTCCTTTTGGAACAAAAGATCCATTCCCTTCTTGGAGAAAAGGGAAGTATTGCCACAGATTCTTTAACTTCTAAGGTAGTACTGATAGGGAATTTATTTCCTAAAATCAGATGCCTGTTAAGATGTAATATGTTTTTTCACTTCCTGTATGTACACCAGCAGGACTAATTTAAGGAAGTCGAAGGCAAAAGTCCATTATCTTTTACATTACCACTTATCTACAAAATAAATACTCCTAGTGGCTTTTGAAGAATCAGAGTGTTTTATATTTTTATTTTGTTCATTCTGGCTGACAGCATAATAAGGACTAGGTAAGGGGCAAGTATTTGAGCTGACACAGAAGTGAATTCACGTGTAGTGTGCTTTCATTTAACTTCTTTTTTCCTGTACTCTTCTGATGATGCCTTTTTATACTCTCTGACTTACCTGGAAATTATAGAAGATTGAACAGAAATATGGATGTCAGTATGGTATGACAGTATGACGGATCTGTAAAAGAGTTAATTCTGAAAAATGTTTTTTCTCCAGTTGAAAAACTTTATGTATCATTTAGCAAATTATTTGTAGCAAATTGTTCCCTATAACCACCATTTGACAAACCTTTGAAATGTAATCAATTAAATTATAAATGGCTTTTGCATCAATGTGAATTAGATGGGATTTGATAAATTATTCTTAAAAAATTGAGAGATTCCAAATCCTGATAAACTAGTTTATCTCCTCACCAAGAGAGGTGAGGATCAAGTACATTCTAGTTAAATTGGAAAAAAAAATGTGTCTTGCAACACTTGGCATTTAAAATTATTTTGAGCCAGGCATGTGAAAGTATTCAGAAAGTACTTATCAAACCAGTAATATGTACAGCATAGCTTCAAATGTTACACCTATTTAAGCAAGCTTCCTGTCAATGATGACCATGTCTTTGTTCTAGTCTGTCTCCCTCTGTCAGGAGAAGAAGTGAAAGAAGTAAAAGATCTAGAGTGATGGTTCTGGTTAATATGGAAAATAATCTCTTTTGTCTTTTAGATGGTGTGAGCACTGATGCTGTGGATGACTCTAAAATTACTGAACAGAAAAAAAAAGCTCAGAGTCTAGATGGAGGACAGGTGGAAGAGTTGCATGTTGTAAAGGACCTAGAGGATGAAATAAGAAAATTAAATCACAAATTGTCTTCTGCCAAAGCAGAAAACAAAAATCTTTTGAAAGAGCAAGAATTTGCAAAGCTAGAAAAAATCCAAATAGCACAAGATTATGAAAAGCTTAAATCTGATTTTAGTGCACTTCAAAGATCTGTGGCAGAGCAAGATGCTCTCCTGAAAGAAGAGAAGCATCTCCAGTCAAACACATCACTTCCACAAGATGTTGTCACACTACAGCAAGCATTGTTAGGTACTAAGATTGTAATTTTTTATTATTATTATTATTTATTTTTAGTATATTTTCACAGGTTTTCACTTTCAAAACTCGAAATTTATTTTAATTAATTTAAAACAGAGTATGAGAATATGTACCTTTAAAGTATTGCTGTTTTAGAAAACCATTGTCCATTGAAGTGAAGTGAAGCAGAAAAGAGAATGTTGTTAGGACTAGTGTGGTTATCACACTGGTCTCTGATTGGGAAGTAATCATATCTGCCAACTGTTTGGTAGGGTTTTTTTTCTTTAAAAGTAAGTAAGCCTCAATAGAAGTTGTTTGTTAAAATTCAAAAAGTACATTTTTATGTGTGTATGTGAGTGTATAAAGATACTCAGTTGCTAGTATCTTCTCCTTAAGGAAACACTAACCTGTTTAAGAAATATATCTTTAGGTAGAAAATATTTTAGAATTTCATAACTGATAAACTCTGGTACCAAAGTCCTCCTAATGTGGGATCAGTTGTGAAAGTAATACTCTGCTTTGAGGTAGTGACTAATGGCATGTTTGAATCTTATATGGCACTGATGCTTGTCATCACAAAATGCTGTGAAATTATTCTCTTTTGAGAAGCAGAGTTCTGTTTGGGCAAGGTGGGAGAATGATTTTGTTTTATTGTTGTTTGAAAAGTGGTAAAATTGTCTATTTTATTTCATTTTCCTTTATAGAAGCAGAAAATGAAATAGCAAGACTTTCCAGTTTAAATCAGGTAAAGCAATTTCTAAATTAAGCCAACAAAAAAGTTCATTACAATAGTTACTGATGGAAAACACATATTTTGGTAGTTTTTTTCTTTGTTCGAACATCTACATTTCTACATAAAAAACATTGTAATATAAAAGGAAATAATTGTACGTCAATTCTGTAATTACACATGGAATTTATAAACATTTTTCTTTGTCAAACTCCACAGTTTATTCTATTAAGGAAAACCATTCAAGTTCCACCTATCTCATTGTTACCTAGAAAGCTGTAACACACATTTTTAAAGTACTAATAGTACATTCTCTAAAATATATCATTTTTCACTTCTGCTTCAGCATGTGTCAGTTTCAGCACTTTGCAGTTGTGGAACATTTCTCTTCTGTTTAGTACCAATAATAATACTGCATTCCATTTTACTGGTGAAGTGAAGCAGTGGAACATAATACACCTTTAGTTTTTGGCATAATTTGTAAACTCTCAGACCTGAGAGATTTGGTTTATTTGGTTTATTTTACTTTGTATCGAGTAGTATTTTTCAACTGAGTTTTTCTGTGTTTTGCATGCATCCAAAAGTTCCCATAGCATTTTTCATAGTGATGTTATTTAGATGCCCTTGATTAAAATTTCCTGTCTCGCCGTGCAGCCTGCCATGTTTAGGGTGGCTCTTGCAGTGAGGATAGTTTATCCCAGCTGTGCATCCATACCTCAGAGGTGGATATAACTTCTTACCATACCATGGCTTTTTGTGCAGAAGTTTATAAACTACACTCCTAAACCAAGCAATGAGGAAATAAATTTGTATGTATGAATGGTAGAGGCAAATACTTCGCAATAAAGAATTTTTAACTGGGGTAGTATTCATGTAGACTTAGAGATTCTAACATAATTTCAGCAAGATAAAATCTGATATTTACAATTTTATTTTTTTTTATTTTGAGGGACTTGAAAAGGAACTGACAAGTGCACAACATAAACATGAGAATATTCTTTCTTCGACTACAGCGGATCAGAACTCAGAAATAAATCAGTTAAGACAAGATTTGGAAAGGAAAGAACATGAATTAGATGAAAGTGTTGCTGAAAGAGAAACATTAATAGCAGAGTTGGAAGAACTAGACAAGCAGAATCAAGAAGCTACTCAGGTAATAAATAAATGCTACAACTAATTATTGAACTGCTGAATAAATGTTTGGAATTCTGTGTGCTTATGTTTGTCTTTTAAATTGATCTTTGAATATAGATAGCAGGGAAATATAAGTTATCCTCTGAAGCCTAAAAACAAATACTTGGGGCCAGTATTTCTGTATATCTACCATCTCAATGTGAAATTCTGAAGTGCAAGTAAGAGCCACCTGTTATAGACAAAGAAGTAATGTGGCAGGTCAGCTGTCCATAAGGGATGTTACTGTACAAAGTCCAGTTAAATAGTCCTTGATTTTTCATTGCAACATTTCTGATGAAATCTATCCTGATAGTATTCTGATCTGTCTTATGACAGTATTTTTGAAACTTTTTTCTTTGATAAGTTTTTATTATGTTGAATATTTAAGTTACTTTATTGCAAGTTCTTTATAATATGAGCATTCATGGAGTAAAAAAGTCACCAATTACATATAATCAGAATTAAATGATCCCTTTTGGTCACAGTTCCAGTATATTTGACCTGTAAACTTGAGTTGCAAGCCATGTGTTTTCAATTGATTTTACCAATGGTTCACCTGTGAATCCAAACAAAGATGTTGAAACAAGAAGTTGAAAATAGAATATACAGATAATTTAAATTTTAGTGCCGTCCTTTTTTTGAGCAATGGGCGTTTGCTGAATTCTAATTGTCTAGACAAATTCTGACAGTTCTGTTTTTTAAGTAGTTGTTTTTTTACTTCTTGGTTTAGGTAGCTAAGGTTCTTTTAGGGCAGATGTTCTTTTTCATTGTACTGAAATGTAATCTGTCCCTGTTTGATATTTGGTTAAATTGATAGTAGTAGTTGATACTACTTGCAACCTATGTTGGCAATTAAGAAACATTTTTTCCTCTCAATTTTTTTTTACTTTTTAGAGGATAAAAGTGAACGAAATGCATAGTTCAGCTGGTTCTCCTATCCTAATGAATTCTGTTTTGTGTTCATTTCCAGCATATGATTACCCTAAAAGAGCAGCTATCAAAGCAACACACAGAAACCGATGGTATTATCAAACAGCTGAAACTGGACATAGATTGTGAAAGAAAGAAAGTATCAGAATTAGAAACTGAGAGGATAAAAACTACTAAAGAGTTAGATAGTCACAAAGAAAAACTAAGCCAATGTTCATATGCACTTAATGATTTGCATATAATTAAGCAGCAGCTACAAGATAACATTAAAGATCTTCAAGAACAATTAAGGGAGGCCCAGGACTGTAATTCACATAGTAAAAAAGAAATTGGAGAGTTGCAGCAGAGACTAAAAGAAAGTGAGGAGGAGCTTCGTGTATCCTTGAGCAAGTTAACAGAAAAAACTAATGAGGAATCTACCTACACTTGTCAAGATATGATTCTGAAAGAAAGAGAAGTAGAAATTGCAAAACTACAGAATGATGTTTCAGAAAATAAACAAATAAATGACGATTTACAGAAATCTCTGTCTGATCTCAGAGCAGAAAATGGAAAGCTGATAGCAGCCATTGAAGAACTAAAACAGGAGTTAAGTGATGCCATTTCTGAGAAAAAGAAAGTTTATTTGGAAAAAGACACTGTTGTGGAGGCTTTGAAAATGGAAAAAAGACAGTTAGAGAGTGAATTAAACGAGTCAGAGAAGAGGCTTTTGGAACAAGCAAATAATTATAAGCAAACTATTGAGGAGTTGTCAAACGCTCGGAGTATGGACACCAGTGCATTGCAGCTTGAACACGAGCGCCTGGTCAAGCTCCATCAAGAGAAAGACTTCAAGATTGCTGAACTTAAAAGGAGCATTGAGCAGATGGAAACTGACCATCAAGAAACAAAAGAGATGTTGACTACGAGCTTAGGAGGACAAAAGCAGTTGACGGATCTCATAAAAGAGAAAGAGGTATTCATTGAAAAATACAAAAATCAAGCATTACAGGTGAAGCAGGAACTTGAGGAATACATGAAAGTTTCAAAAAAGCAGGATGTATTAAAACAGAACTTGGAGGAAAAAGACAGAAGTCTTGCAGTCATGAAGGAAGAAAATAATCATTTGAAAGAAGAAATTGAACGTCTTAAGGATCAGCAGAGTAGATCTACACCTGTGGTTGAGCCTAAAACTTTAGATATTATTATTGAACTTGAAAGTGAGGTAACACAGTTAAAAGTGATAAAGAATAATCTTGAAGAAGAAATAGAAGTTCACAAAAAAACTATAGAAGATCAGAATCAAGCAGCAGTGAAACTTCAGCAGTCACTGCAGGAGCAGCGAAAGGAAATAGACGAGTCCAAATTTCAGTGTGAGCAAATGAATGTCACACATGAAAGACTCTTTCTAGAGAAAGATGAGGAAATCAAAAATTTGCAGAAAACAATTGAACAAATTAAAACTCAGTTGCACAAAGAGAGACAGATTATTCAGACTGATTCTTCTGATCTTTTTCAGGAAACCAAAGTTCAGACACTTAATGGAGAAAATGGAAATGAAAAACATGACTTGTCTAAAGCTGAAATTGAAAGACTGGTGAAAGGTATCAAAGAAAGGGAGATGGAGATTAAGCTGCTAAATGAAAAGAATGTTTCTCTAAGTCAGCAGATTGATCAGTTGTCTAAGGATGAAGTTGGTAAACTTACTCGGATCATTCAAGAGAAGGATTTAGAAATCCAAGCTCTTAATGCTAGAGTTTCCTCAGCTTCCTACAGGCAGGATGTTCTTTCCCTTCAGCAGCAGCTGCAAGCTTACGTTATGGAAAGAGAACAAGTACTGGCAGTTCTGAGTGAGAAGACAAGGGAAAACAGTCAGTTAAAAACAGAGTATCGTAACATCATGGACATGGTTGCTGCTAAAGAAGCAGCTTTGGTGAGGTTGCAGGAGGAGAACCGGAAGTTGTCTCATATATCTGAAAACAGCAGTCAGGACATGTCTAGAGAAACTATTCAGAATTTATCCCGTATCATTCGAGAAAAAGATATTGAAATAGATGCCCTCAGTCAAAAATGCCAGACCTTACTGACTGTCTTGCAGACATCCAGTACAGGAGGTGTCAACAGTAACCAGTTCGAGGAACTTCTGCAAGAACGTGATAAACTAAAGCAGCAAGTGAAGAAAATGGAAGAGTGGAAGCAACAAGTAATAACCACGGTTCAGAACATGCAGCACGAGTCAGCTCACCTCCAAGAAGAGTTACACAAGCTGCAAGCACAAATTTCAGTTGAAAATGACAGTACTTCAAGGCTGCAGGTAGATTATAATGGTTTGATTCAGAGTTATGAACAGAATGAGAAAAAGCTGAAAAGTTTTAGTCAGGAATTAGCCCAAGTTCAACACAGCATAGGAGAGCTTTATAGCACTAAGGACCTTCTCCTGAGTAAACTGGATTTGGTAACACCATCTGTGGCTACAGCTTCTACAGTTTCACAGCCTTCAGGTATTCAATACAGTCCTCCTGAAGCACTCGGTGAGGAGTGTAAACTCCTTCAAAATGAGTTGGAGCAACTGAAAAAAAAGCTACAAGAAAAAGATTCAACTATTAGGACTCTTCAGGAAAACAATCAGCGATTATCTGATTCTGTTGCTACAGCATCAGAGATTGAAAGAAAGAGTCAAGAAGGGACTGAATCAGAGATGAGGCAGCTCAAAGAAAAACATGATGTGTTACAGAAATCACTTAGGGAAAAAGATATATTAATTAAATCTAAAAGTGATCAGTTACTTTCTGTGAGTGAAAATCTTAGTAACAAAGAAAATGAAAATGAGCTTTTGAAGCAAGCTGTAACTAATCTGAAAGAAAGAAATTTAATTTTAGAAATGGATATTCGAAAACTGAAAGAAGAAAATGAAAAAACAGTTGCAAGGTGCAGGGAAAAAGAAACAGAATTCCGTGCACTTCAGGAAACTAATATGCAGTTTTCAATGATGCTGAAAGAGAAAGAGTTTGAGTCTCACTCAATGAAGGAAAAAGCTCTTGCTTTTGAAAAGCTGTTGAAAGACAAAGAACAGGTATGTATGCTCATACTTATGACTGTCTCTTAAAACTAGACAGCTTCAAAATAATACTCCTCCTGGGTATTTTTCTGTGTGTCAAGGCCATAGATACCCTGGCCTTTTCCTTGTTAGATCACTAGTATGTTTACACTCTTCCTGGCAAAGACACTTCCTCTGGTAAAATTGTTAGCCATGTTTGAAATATTTGTTTATGTCTTCAACAGGGCAAGACAGGAGAATTGAATCAGCTGTTAAATGAAGTTAAATCAATGCAGGAAAAGGCTGTTACCTTTCAGCAGGAGAGAGACAAAGTCATGGTAGCTCTCAAACAGAAGCAAATGGAGAGCAGTGCCCTGCAGAGTGAGGTACCACCAAATAATTTATATTTGCAAGAAATAAATGAAAAAAGAATAAAAAATTGCGCTTTTTTTAATAAGAAGTGACAGTCCAAGCAACTTAAGGTGTGTTCTACACAGGTACAGCATTTGCATGAGAAGGAGCAGCGCCTGAATCAGGAGCTGGAGAGGTTGAGGAATCACCTTTTAGAAATGGAAGACTCCTACACCAGAGAAGCTTTAGCTGCAGAAGACAGAGAGGTCAAGCTAAGAAAAAAAGTTTTGATTTTGGAAGAAAAACTTGCATCCTCATCCACTGCAGTGGAGAATGCCAGGTAGTCTTTTAAATATCAAGGTTAACTAGACTGGTGCTGGTGGCTCTGTTATACTGAATTGCTGTCCTGTAACATACTAAGCACTTGAGAAAACAAAAAGAGTTACTGTTGTTACTCAGAATCAAGAGGGTGATTTGAAATATACTGAGCTACTGTTGAGAATTTAATGCATTTCTTCTTTTAGTAGCAAATACTGAAATCTTACATCATCAACAGTGCTTAGAGGTGGAAAAAAAATCCTCAACCCATCAATTTAGTTGTGTGTTAAATCAAAAGAGTGACTTACTGAAAGCCCAAGTAGTAAAATTACTCATTGCTTATCTTAACTGCTTGAGTATCTTTCTTAAACAAATTTTGGTTGCTTCAAGCAAAATAATTTTTCACGTTATTACAGTTGTTCAAATGAAGAAGTATTTTAATTAAAAATATGTATGTAGCTGCTGTCTTGGGTTTGAGGTTTTAAGCACCAAAGATGGATTCTGCTCTTAATTTCTGAGGAGATTTCCAAGTTGAGCAGAATGTTTTGTGAAAAATTCTGGAGAAAGTGTAAGTGTTGGGAGAAGATTTTGGGAAATCTGAATGTTTCTTAATTCTACATTAAACTTTCCAAATACCTCCCAAGAAATACTGCTTGTTTCCAGGCAGTATGATCTGCACTCTTTAAAAAGATTGGTAGAAGAGTAAATCAGGTGCAGAATATTTTTGCATAATGGGAAATTAAATAGAGCATTCAATTGTTAGTATGTAACAAGATATACTGAGTTCTTCGAGACTGGGCTTAAAAGTGAAAAACTGGTAGACCTATTGATTAACAGTAATTGAAGCAGACAATTAGGAAGATACAGAATTTTAATCTTTTTTTAAAAAGATGCTGGTATAATAATGAACAAAAACTAGGCTATTTTTTCTAATGCATTTCAAACAAAAGAAGTTAGTTGGGATTTTTTCTTTGATTGTCAAAATTTTGTTGCCGGACTTCTTTAAAATCTCTTTTTAGGTTGGTTTTGTTTGTTTGTTTTTAAAGAGGAATTGGGGGGAGAAATGCCATAATTTTTGTAAATTGAGCTGACAAATTTATGGTAAGCTATTTTTTGCTGGGATTTAATTTTCTCTGTGATAACTTCTGTTATTTAAGTAATGCATCTTGTTTTCATTAAGTCATCAGGCTAGTCTGCAAGTTGAATCTTTGCAAGAGCAGTTAAACCTGGTTTCCAAGCAGAGGGATGAAACTGTGCTGCAGCTGACGATCTCCCAGGACCAAGTGAAGCAGTATGCACTGTCTCTGGCCAACCTGCAGATGGTACTAGAGCAGTTCCAACAGGGTAAGGTTTGTTAAGAAATAGCAAAGGTTGCAACAAGTCTTTTTCAGCTGGAATAGTTACCATATTGTGGTGCTTCTAAAGTATTAGTTACCTGGTTTCCTTTTTGATAGCCTGAACTTCAGAATCTGTTGTCTATTAAAAAACTTTTAAAATTCTGTGAAAACTGTTGATCAATATCACATTTATGAAATTTGAATTCCACCTCTACCTCATGAAGACCAGATATGATAATGCTGAGGTTTTGCAATTGCATATCCCAATAAGAGTTACATGTTGTAAATTAAGATTGTTTTGTTTTATCTCTTATTTTTAATCCTTTAGAAGAAAAAGCTATGTATTCAGCAGAACTGGAGAGACACCAAAAACAGAATGCAGAATGGAAGAAGAAAGCAGAAAACTTAGAAGAAAAAGTTCTATCACTGCAGGTGGGCTGAATAATGAAATTGAACGTTGTGAAATTAAATTGTGATTCTTGACTGAGCAAGCAGAGTAGCATTCTTCTGCTGACCCTCCATTTTCTGAGGGTGTTTACAATCCAGTTATTTGAAAGAACAAGTGATTGGAGTCTCTTCATCTGTTATGTCTGATGTGTGTTGTATTAGTGTAGGTGGGATAGTGATCTCCCTGCTTCTCTTTTTGTCCCTTTCCTACCTTCTATTTAGGAGAGTTTAGAAGAGGCAAATGCTGCCCTGGATGCAGCATCTAGGCTTACTGAACAGCTTGACATCAAGGAGGAGCAAATTGAAGAGCTCAAGAAAGAAGGTAACTACATTTTTTTTCATTTCTGCTTAAAATATTTCAAGCAGCTGAGGAGACAATGTAGTATTCTTAGAAACTTGCCAAAATTCATACCCTATGAGAGAAAGCTTAATTCTGTGCTGTGGACTTCCTTAGTTATAAAGCAAATATGAAAAGGTATGTTTACCTTCTGTTAGGGATCTTTCTCAAAAGAAAACCCTGTAGAACTGTTTTGGTTTTTTTTTCCCCTGTAAATACCAAGACACTTGATTTAGCTCTGTAAATGTTCTTTTTTAAAAGTTGGTGAAATACCAAATGTTGTCAGATTTTCCAAACTACCATACTTGACATAGATACAGGAATACAGTGAGGTAGAGATAAAGGGTGTGCAGTTGATAAGAGATGTAGAGGCAGCAGCTCTTGCACAGATGTGACTGCCATTTCTGCTGGATGCAGTGGTAACTCATGCTTTGAACATACACAATTAGATGTTGTTATTCCTTTTTAAATGATAATTAGTCTTACTCTTGAAAGAAATTATGTTTTCTTGAAGCATACTTGCTTATGATCAGATAGGTGGTATAAAATGTCATTTGAAAGTCTTCAAGACTCCAGCAAGAACTCTACAAAAAAGTTATTACTTTTCTGCTACATATTTGAATGTGTACTTACTTAAATTTAGTTCTCTCTAAGTGCAGTTTACCATCTAGGTGGGCATCATAGGAGTGCTCCCTAAGTTCACATATGAATTTTACAAACTAAATTAGATTTCAACTTTTACATAACGTACAACTAGTGATCTGTTTTTGAATTGACTGATCTGTGTATCTGTATCTCACTACAGACATTCACAGCAAAAGTTCACAAACACCCTGGCTTGGAATTAACTTTGGCAATAGGCAGATACTGCACTCTTAAATGGGAAGTTCTTCATTACTGTTTAATTTTGATGTCAAACCCTTGCATAAGAAAGCAGGAGGGGTTTGAACTTGGAGAGAAGACTAAGTATCAAGCAGTGTGGTATTGGCAAGCAATTTACTTGGTAAAAAAATTGAAATGGAATTGTTGCACAAAGGAAACAGCACTTTAATGTTGTTGTAGAGTAAATCATGGTAAATCACTTTGTATTCTCTATTTATACAAGAAAACATGTAATGTCTTATTGAAAATTGGCCAAATACATTCCCAGACACAGTTTTGTTAGCCAAATCTTTTGAAGGATTTCTTTATGGATTTTTTTGGCAGGAGAAGTGATTTTAATGGAAAAGTATAAGATGTACCAGATGCAGTTTTCTGGATTGCCATAAATGGTTAACAAATTATTGGAGACTGTAAATGTCTGGTTTACAGCAGTCCATGCTGAATTTTTGCTCAAGACTTTTTTGTTACTTAGTCTTTTCATACACCCAAAGTACGTGTTTAAGTCCTTTTCAACTGTAAGATTCTGTTTTAGAGGGAAGTGTTCCATTTAAAAAATATGTTTACTGATAAAGTTGCATTGTCACTGGGGATGGACTATAGCTGTGTAATGGTCCTGAAAAGTTGATCTTCTTTGATACAAAATCTCTTTTTTTCATTTATATTATTAGTACTTTTCATTTCAATTTAAATTATTAATATTTTTGTTTTAAAATCCATCATAAAAGAAAAAATGAAGTGAATAAAAATGGAAAAAGCAACTCACAATTGCCTTGCTTTGCAGAGAAATAGCAACAGTGTAAGATTTAATTGAAATTTGTTTTCAAATGCTACTTGTTTATCTTTTTGTGACATTAGCAGTATAACTTTTTATTCCCTTTTGTTCTGTGGACATCCAAATCATCCAAAAGCATCATAGCAATATTTATGAAGGTGTGTATTACTGATAAATTTTGCAATGTTTCAAAGTTTTGATTTTTGTTTATTTTGCTGTGACATTACATTTATAGGTGAGATCAGAAGAGAAATGTTAGAAGATGTACAAAATAAATTAATGAACCTTATGAACAGCACAGAAGGAAAAGTGGACAAGTGAGTCTTTAATGAAAGATGGTTTTGGGTTTTATTCCTCTTAATGTACAGGTGTGATGCTCACAGTTGCAAGAGTAGTGCAGGACTGCACTTCTGTTGTAATTACACTTTTATTATTTTGACATTTTTCAATTGCTTGGTGGTTGTAAATAGTTATTTTGATCAGTAAAGCCTATAGATATGTGACTTTGGATCACAGATGTGTTTCTTAAGTAGAAGTGCCCTTCTGTAGCATGAACTCTGGAAATGGAGATAAGAGTTCTTAATGGATGTGTTTTATAATGTTCAGGGTGTGAACAGCAAGCCCTTTCACATATCTGCATCACCTGGATGTTGAGTAAATCTCTTCCTTGGTCCTTTTTTTTTCTTCTCTACCCAACAGAACTGAAACAGGGATAGACAAATGGGCTCTTCTGTCCCCTTCCCTACCTCTTGGTTTGGGACTACTCAGAACTATCTGTTTAAATGCTGTCCTGAATCAAGATCTTAGAACAAGTGTTTTCCCTGACTGTAGTAAATACATCCAAATTTGCTCATGTACCATTCAGTTCCACCTTACTGCATACAGTATTGCTAATGTTGTCCAAATTCACACTTGGTGTGTAAGAAATGTAATAACTTAAGAGGAAACTGGTGAGGTACTTTTTAGTTATTTGTATTTGATGTGTTTATTTGAATTACTGTAAATTAGTCAAGAGTATGAGGAATAAATGCATCAATATTATGGCATCAGCTGTTACACAATAGCAGCTTCTATAAGTAGCTTCTTTTGTTCTGCAGACTGTTGATGAGAAATCTTTTTATTGGACATTTTCATACTCCAAAAAATAAACGTCTTGAAGTGTTAAGGTTAATGGGAAGTATCTTGGGACTGAAAAAGGAGGAACTTGATCAGGTAATACTTTGCAGAAAACTACGCTCTTTTTTTCCTTTTATTCTTTTTTTTTTTTTTCTTTTTTTTTTTTTTTTTTTTGTCTTTTCTTTTTTTTCTTTTCTTTTCTTTTTTTTTTCAATATCCTTACCTGGAAATAGAAAGACTTTCTGCTGAACTAAACTTGACTGTCCCTGCACATCTTGTGGGGAAAGTGTTTTTTCTTCTTTCTTCTCACTTTTTTATGTGGGACATGATGATCTTAATCTTTTGATAATGTTATTTTAATAGAGTAGATTTCATTTTGCTGAGGAATACTAATGTAGAAAGGAAAGGATTTAACTTTGTGCTGTATATGTATAGTAACTATAATATATCAGTTGCAGAAAAGTAAGCCTGTTATATATGTACTTGTAGTTATTGTGAAAAATGTGAGGCTTATATTTTTAAATAAAGAGCCAGGTTTTTAGACTGTCAGTCTTTGGGAGGTGGAGAATATGGTTTTGAAAACAAATAAAAATTTTTATTTATCTCTAAGATTGCCACATTGTTATAGTGCAGGTCATTGTATTTGTACCTGTTGCTTTATTTTTTTTATTGTTTCCTAACTTTGTTTTCTTTAAATGCTTCTCTAGTTATTATCTGAAGAGCAAAGAGGAGTTACAAGATGGGTGACTGGCTGGCTTGGTGGAGGAGCTGGGTCAAAGAGTGTTCCTACTACACCTTTGAGACCAACTCATCAGAACATTTTTAATAGTGTAAGAATTAATCATTCATTCTCTTTGAGTGGAAAAATGGGGAAGTTGCATATTAATACTCATGTTTGGTTCATCAGTGTACTGGGCTGCATTTACTGATGCTGCTGTATCTTGTGTTAATTGTTTTCTGCATCTGCTTTGGCAAAAGGTTTTTTCCTGCACTAAAGAAATACACAGACACTGAAAATGATACAGTGCTGAGTCCTGGGCTAATGCAGAAGACAATTACTGTTCCACTGCTTCCTGGCCTCACTCTTCTTCCAGTATGGACTTCATCTTGCAAACTGGAAGTTAAATATGTGTGAGAGTAGGGAATCCCACAATACTCAACAGTATAGAAGACTGTGACATTGTATTTTGATGACTGTGTTCCCATAGGTCCTTTACATTTAAATTGAAAAGCTTTTTCAGCTGCTGCAGCTAGTGCCTGTTATGTACAGCATATAAAACTGATATTGCAAGTTTTGAATACTGTAAAGCAATAGATGTGATAGCATGATCTATGGGAGAAGTTAATCTATGGAACTTTACATTTTGCAGGCCAGTAAATAATGTACTGTGGGATTGAGGGTTTTGGATTGACTTGGGTTTTTTGCTCAGTTGAACTAGAAATGTTGAGAATGGATTCCTGTAAATCATCTTGAAATGTAAGGATTAGTTTTTTTCCCCCTAAAATAGTGCAGGCACATAGGCCACGAAGGACTGTGGTCTGATTAACTCCAGATATAAAAGAGAAAAATTAGTGCTTTTGTGTGAATAGTATGGGCTTTACAAGGCAAATTTTCTCTTGTGATGCTACCAACACCTTAATCATTCCATGCTGTCTTTATTTGAGATTCTTTGTTAAATAAGCATAACATGGGCTTTAAGAGAAAAGGTTGGCGTTTATGTGTCTTTGGAAGAGAGATTGGTTGAGCAAAAGACAAAGGAAATAATGTGATGTCAATAGTAGCATAGAATTCTTGAAAGAACTGGCTTAAATCAATAGTGGAATCATGGTAGAAATATGTGTGTTACCTTTAGAGTTTATTAGTTTTACATAAATGCTTCTTAGTGAGACAACAATGAAGAGTGTATTTTGAAAATAAATTTCATTGTCGCTCACTGAGGACTGCTTAGTACTAAGTGTAAGTACAAAATTGATTGCAGACAGTTGATAGCTTTTTGTTTTATGTATATATGAATTTTGACTTAGAGCTTTTCATCAGAGCATCAGTGAAATATAGTAACTAGTAGCTTCTTACAGTCTTTTTCAGAACTTTTCGTGAAATTCCTTGAAACTGAATCTTGCCCAAGCCTTCCCCCACCCAAGCTCTCTGTTCATCACATGAAACCTTTAGCAGCAGCAGGAACTGGTAAAACTAGCAGTACTCCGCTCAACAGTCAAATGCAAGGTAACATTTGAATCTTTACACAGAACATAAATAACTAAGGGTAGAATTTTCAAGAGGATTTTAATGATTCTGTGCTTCCTTACTTGTGAATTATGAATTTGATTTCTTCTCCCTCAACCATTTCCTACTTTCTCTTTTTATTTTTTTTTCAATTCTTCTCCTGTCTCTCCTTCCCACTGCACCTACACCTCACTTTCTAAACTCTCAATACAGAAGATTAGAGGGACCAAATTCCCTTTGATATGGAAAGGATTTAACAGCACCTGTTAGAGCCAAACAGATGCTGAGCAGACAACTTCGTATGGTGTAGCAGTGAACCCAGTCCTGATTTTCTCCATCCCTGTTGATCAGCTTGTGTTGAAGTGAGTGAAGAATGCAAGTAGTACAACTTTGCAGTGTCTCTCTGGCGTGTAGAACCTGATTGCTCAGAGAGGACCAAAATAAAATCAGTTAAGTGTATGGCCTGGTATGAAATCTCTGTAAGGTGTGCAAGAATGTTTGATTTTTCTGTGGCAGAGAATAGTTAGGCTTATATTATTCATGTTAAATTAATGTACTTTTGTCTTAAGTAATTTAAGATTCAAATCTTCAGTTTAACTGGTCCAGTTTGTTCTTAATTTTTTGACATGTGTTTAAGACTTGACCTTAATATAGGCCTGCTGATAAGCAGAAACTTGTTTTGTTTGAAACTTAGCTGTAAACTCAAAAGAAAATAAAACCAAAAAACACCAAACCCCTACATATTATATGTATGTACAGAGAGAGAGAGTTGCTAAAAAACCCTCTTTCAATTCACCTAAAATAGTTGGATATTACAAAATGCTGTTTATTTGTGGGGGTTTTCTTGAGGCTGACCCTGGGGAAGCTGTGCCATGTGTTGGGAAACCTTGTGCTCTGCATTGTAGAGCATGTGCCAGGGCCCTTACACCTCTGCACAGTGCTGGAGCCAGCCTGAAAGATACTTTGTCTGGCAGTGCAAAGGTGATGTGAATTGCAAAGGGTGTTCATGTTGCCTGTCAGATGTGCACATTTCTTGGGTAGCTTAGCTGGTACAGAATTTTGGTGGTGGACTTGGCAGTGCTGGGTTAACAGTTGGACTTGGTTTTAAGAGTCTTCTACAACCTAAATGATTCTGTGGTTCTATATAAAAGTCTTTGAGGGTGTCTACAGTCCATGGCAAGGAGATTTTCAAGGATTTACATGTTGCAGAAGGGATAGGCAATTTTAGAATGTCTCTCTGAACAAGTGCTGAAAAATTGGGTAGATTTAGCAATGCTTTTTAACAAAGTGTTTTCATTGTTGGTTTAGTTATTTGGTTTGTTTTTTTTTTTTTTATATTCCAGATTCTGCAGTCTCAGGAATGGGTAGAAGACCAGATGCAAATCCATTTTTAGCACCTCGATCTGCAGCAGTGCCTCTGATAACACCAGCTAGTAGTTCTGGACATCTGCTTATGAAACCTATTTCTGATGCATTGCCTACTTTTACACCCCTGCCAGTGTCCCCTGATGCCAGTGCTGGTGCTGTGTTAAAAGACCTCCTAAAACAATAGATGATCTTGTATCAGTATGATGATGGTAGCACTTTAAGGAAAATGAGAACACTATGTTGTATATAATTTACCACAATGAGGCCTTCTGTAAAAAGTCATGTAATTGATTGCAATTGTACCTTGCTTTTCTTGTACTTACAAACTTATCAGTGCTTCAGAAATTCTAATGGTGGAATGAATAATTGCCTCCTGTATAGCAGGCAGTCATTTTGGGTGTGGGTTAAATATTTAACTGAGAAAAAAAAATCTATCTTGTTGCTAGATTGTCAGAAGACAAATTAAAGGATTTTTAAACCTTAGGTATACTGGGTTGTTTCAGATATGTATAGAGAGCATTAACTCTTTGGTGGTGAGATCCATTTTTCCATTAAAATGATCTACCATCTACCTTCAAGAACCAGAACTAAAAAAAATACATAAAACACACAATTAATGGTGTTTATTTAATGTACTTCTGGACATGTCTCTCTTATTTACAAATTTGATTGCATTTGGGGGCAGTTTGAGGCACATTGATCTGTTTGCACAATGATTTGATGTACTCCCCCAGGTTAACAGTTGTTCTCAGCAGTCAAACCCATCAGCACCAAGGAGTTAACTATGGAATTGAGGCTGCAGATATCCATGTGGAGAGTGGGTAATTTAGCAAATGATACAGTCACATGTATAAAGACACTGTGCTCTAATGGTCCAAGGTGTATATTTGAAAGACTTTTTATCTTGCAAGATTTTGTAGATGCAAATATAGACTTAAAGCTTGAACACATGTATAGAATTAAAAGGGAGGAAGGTGCTTGCTTATCTCAAATGTGTAAATAGGTCTTTGTAAAACCAAGGCCAAAGTCAATTATTCTGTAAATTTTGCTGTGATTACTTGTACACTTTGTTTGGCAGGTAAAGAATGAAGTTGCATACTAAAGAGTAAGAGTCATCCTCATAGTGAATCTGAGATAAAACATCTTCAGTTTAAAATATGTAATTTCTAAATCTTTTTATATGCCTCTCCTTGTTATGTCAGTGTTAAGATAACTGTTGTGCAAGTTCTATATTAGAACTGTCAACCTTTTTCATTTTCATTAAGGTCCTGGATGAAATTGTTGTAAGAGTTATATTTAAATAAAATTAATTACTGAAACTTGTACAGAATCAACCAAAATAATGCAAGAAATGTTTGCATTTATTTATATAAAGGTCAAATAGTGAATTTCTTTTGTTTGAAACCTAGCAAAGGTTTTTTTAAATGTTGTACTTACCTTAAGAGCTGTTTGAAACCCTTTTCTCCATTATATTAATGTTTCATGGAAGACTTGGCTAATTTGTAACTGGATTGACCTACCATAGAGGATTTTGATTTTTTGCCCCATTATGGACAGTTTGGCAGTTTGATTTCTGAAAAGACAGCAGCCACATATTTACCAAAGTAAATTCTGTGTTATGTAATAAATGTAATGAGAATCTCAAATTACCTCAGCTGAGAATATTGTAGTTAGGTACTTCAAATGTACATCTTCATTTAAACTGGGCTGGAACAGCTACCTTTTTCTTACTATAGCAATTATAAAGTGAAATCAGATGGCTTCTGTGCAATCTCTCTTGGTCTTGTAGTCGTGTCTGTTTAATGATATATAGCTGCTTCGCAATAAAATTGCCTTTTGGTGAGCCAAAGCAGAAGGAAATGTTTAGTTTTTAAAAATTATGTGACTTACATGTTATAAATTACAAATGGAGTCATGCTGCTCACTTTTCTCTGAAGATACTAACTGAGCAGTTCTTTTTTAATGCATTTTTTTCTTCTTTAACTGCAGAGAACTTAATATGTACACATTTCTCTTTCAGGAAACTTTCTAAATGCCAATAAAGAAAACATAGTAAGACCATTTATTTCTGCATGCTGTAAATCAGTTCCATTTATACATTAAGCTATGAGTTTGAAAAGGGAAATCTAATACCAAGCAAAAGTACTGAAGAGTTCCTCATTAAGCTCCTTGAGGGAGAAGAAAATCTACAGCAGAGATGGAAAAGGCTTCAGTCCTTAAGTCCTCGGAGGTGAGCTCTGTTGAACTATGGAGAAAATCCTCTTGGCTTATAGGTTTGTGTTCTAAGGCTCATTCCACAGGTACATTGGTGGGGTTTGATGCTTTGTTAGAAATCAGCTGGGCTCTGTGTTCCAGGCAGTATTTTTGTGCAGAAAAGTGTAGAACAACTTCATTACTTTGCTTCTTCCTTCCTTTGGTTTCACAGACCATTACAAGCATTCAAGCTTTGTTTTCATTGAACGATTAGTAGATATATCTTTTCCTCTAATTTTTCTTCTGTGTTTACTTTGTTCTTGATAACTGTTCCATATATAGTTGCCTTACCAGTTTCCCACATGTACATATGTGACTCATGTAGTCTGTCCTGTTAATTGTGTGGGTCTTTCACACAGCAGCATGAGGAAAAAAAATCTCTGGAATTTATGAACAAGGTGCAGCAGTTGAAATTTTTCATTCTTTTACTTAACATAATTATTTTCTGTGGCTTTTGCAAGGAAAAAGTGTCTGGTTCTCCTAGTTTTGGTCTAACAAACTGTCATTTATCTCTAGTGGTAAGGTAACAGAATTCTAGTAACAGATTCATGCAAACTTGATATAAGGGGGTGAAAATGAAGGTTAGGGGTTTCCATTCTTCTCTTTAGACTTTCTAATTTTTTTCCTGTTCTTTGCTTATCCATAAAATGCTTATCCATGCATTCCATGAAAATATAAGGAAGTAACTGGTTGATCTTTCTAGTTGCCAGTGTAAAGGAATGCACAGTGTGGGGTTTGGGAGTCTGTGGGTTTGGGTTTTTTTGGGGGGGGGGATGGGAATTTGGGGCTTTTTTTGTGGTGGTTTTTTTTTTTTTACTTAAACTTTCCTGCACTACACCAGCTCGTCACAGCAATATAATTTCACACATTATAGTGACCAGTGTAGAAATAACTTTTTTAACAAAATACCAGTCCCCTGCATTTTACTGTTGTTTGTTTTAGTCATTCTTGAACATTTTGCATAAGTAGCTACCAATAAGGCAGGCGATCTGGACTCTGTTTAGGCGTGACTGATGGCTAAAGCAGAAGAGACAGAAGGGAAGATGCTTGCCCTGTAAGTATTTAACATTATCACACACCTCATAAAAGCTTTGCAGTTAATTAGTGTCTTCTTATTGCTTATGTTGATATTGGTATACTGCGTGGGGTTTTGCTGTTTTCATAGAATCATGAAGTGGCCTGGTTTGGAAGGGACCTTCAAGATCATGCAGTTCCACCTCCCCTGCCAAAGGCAGGGACACCTTTCACTAGACCAGGTTGTTCAAAGCCCCATCCAGCCTGGCTTTGGTTTGTAATAAAAAGGTATTTTCAGAACTACAAGCAAATTACCGAGTGTTTTGGTTTACACGCCATGCCATGGATACAACACTTAATTCCAGCAGGAGTAAAACTATAGCAAAAAAAGTGGTTTGAATGGTAGACTGGAGCATCAAAAAATAGTCATCAAAACTGAAACTTTTTCTGGAAATAGATTTGGAAAATATTTGGACTGCAGTTTGCTCTATGCTTAAGTAGTGGGTGCCAATAAAAATGAAGACAAACAGAGCACTGCCTTATTTTTGACAATAGGAGCAGTAACAGATGTATTTAACAGTTTTCAGCTAACTTAGAGAAGGCTTATTATGAAACTACAAAAATTTGAGGAGTACAGGATTCTAAAGAAATTGAGTGAGTCATAAGTAGGATTGCCAGATCTGTCTGGCCCCAGGTACAGACTGAATAGCACATTGTCTGCAGAGTGCTCTGGATGAAGGACCTGCAGAGTGCCACTGCAGGCAGAGGGGTTGCAGGTGGTACCTCTGTCCTTACTGGACTCTGAACAGAACAGCAACTATGGTGTGCTTCCCAGAACCTGCCAAGTAGGCAGGGCTGGACGTTCAGGGAGCCTGCTGCACTGTGGCTCTGGTGTTCTGCTCCTGGGCTTGATCAGTGGTTCCAGCTGCCTTGTACAGGTACATAAATAGCCTGATAGCTGCTTTGCTGGCAACCTGAAGCCTGCACTACCTTGGCCAAGTGGGACTAGGCAATCTAGTTCATGAAAGGAAAGCTTTTCACTAGAAACTCAAATGGAGTTGGCTAGAGCTGTTTTCAATTACACAGAGCTAGAGTAAATGCAAAAATAAACCTCTAGAGCATGGAGTGCAGCTATTTTTGAGATACATAGTTCTTAAGGATAGTCTCCAAGAAAATCTATGCCTAAAAGATCACAGAATCATTAAGGCTGGAAAAGACCCTTAAGACTATCAAGTCCAACCTTTGATGGATCATCACCATGTCAACTAGACCGGGGCAGTAAGTGACACATCCAGTCATTTCTTGAACACCTCCAGGGATGATGACTCCATCATCTCCCTGGGCAGTCCATTCCAATGCTTAACAGCCCTTTCCATGATGAAATTCTTCCTGAATTTCACTAAGTCTCCTGTGCTGTGCTACTGATTTCAAGGTATTTTGGATTTACTGTTCTGTATTTTATTAACCATTATATAGAAACCTATGAAATACAGGATTGTACTTGGTGCTTTCTCTTCTAGCACCAAGGCAATTTTGTAAGAGATTGCACTTCAGATAAACAATTCAGCTGTTGCAAATGGCCATATTTAATTCAGTTAACACCATTTAATTTCTAAATGTCAGATGAGTTCTGATGAATGGTTTTTCTTCTTGATTTGTTCTACAACCTCTCCTGGTGCCATTTCAATTTAGACATATTCTCCCAAACAGGGTTCTTTTGTTTGGTTGGTTTTACTTTTTTTTTTTTTCTTTTTTTTTTTTTTTTTTTTTTTAATTCCCGTATAGGGAACTGTTCAAGTTT
>VZRX01003559.1:156846-298673 GCA_013398075.1 Notiomystis cincta
ATGTTTTGTTTTTTTTTTTTTTTTTTTTTTTTTTTTTTTTTTTTTTTTTTTTAATTCCACTATGGTGATCTCTTGAAGTTTCTCTAGTAAATGCAAATGAAGAAGAAACACCTCACCTTCTACAGTGTTTTTATTTTTTCTAAGCACTATTTTTATACCTTGTTCATCTGCTGGCTTTGCAGACTGTTTGGCAGTTTTCCTGCTCTTGGTGTGTCTGAAAAAGAATTTATTATTAGCTTTTATGCTTCTTATGATTTGTTTCTCAAACCTTCTTGGCCTGGCTTTCTGTTTTTTACATTTAACCTGTCAGAGTTTTTGTTCTTCTCTGTTTTCTTTATCTGGCACAACTTCAGCTTCTTGAATTTTGCTATGGAACTGTGGACAAAATGGGGACTGATTGATTTATCAGGCTCTGGCTATGGATTCTGTTCACAGTATAAGTGCCTCTGTTGGAAGAAGAGTCCAGTTCCACTGAGTTCTCACATGGCTGCTTGAGGTTCTGGTACCCCACAGTTCCTGAATGGATGGAGGCCCTGGGCATGGCTGCTTCTGAATGGGAAACTGCTGTTACTGCTCAGCTCCTTCTGCTGAAGCAACCAGTGCAACTCAAAGCAAAGGCCAGCAGAGTAAAAAAATAAAACAGCAAAACACTCTGTGTTAGAAACTGCATCCTGTTGCAAGACTTTGTAAGCTCTGCAGCACATACAGCACAACCAGGAACTGGGAGTACATCCCTGCTCAGTGGAATTTCTACATTTAGCACACTGACTTGCTGCATTACAGCAGAGCAGTGAATAATGAGTCTGAAAACAAATAGACAACACACATCATGTTTATCACCCAGTAAGTTTCACATCCAATTCTTATGAACAGCATGGTTAGGTCACAAAAGTTAAACAGGTAATTTGGGAAATGGTATCATCTCTGCTGTGGGGATAAGTAAATAAAGTGTAGTAGTTCTTTAACTGAAGAAAAGTTTATAAATGTCTTCTGGGGTTAGGAAAGCAGTTGAGAAAGTACAAAACAGTCAAAAATTATTTCTCTCCTTATAGGGAAACTTTCTGCCCTCCTGTATTTGGCTAACATATAACCCCAAAAATCTTAAGATAAGGAAAAGACCCAAAACTGTGCCAAGCATCTTACTGGAAAAAGAAACCAGAAGTCTTTGCTTATATTGTATTCATTCACCTATGAGAGTGAAACTTGTTTACAAAGGGAATGTTTTCCACCACTTGGAAGAAGAGAAGCTCTGGAAGAGAGGATTGATGTCAAATACTTTCTACTCTGGATTCATCACCAGGGTTCTGGCAGGTGCCCTTACGAAAACAGTGCACATACTTGTGAACATTCAAACACCCCTGTTGAGAGATGGCATTTCCACAGACTTGTTTGGGTTTATTCAGAACCTGAAGTGGTTTAATGGAAAACACAGGATATGCTCAATGCTACAGTGGCTGATCTTTTGCTCTGGATAAAAACAAAGTGAATTGCCAAAGCAGAATAAAAAGGAGAAGGGATGCTCCACTAAATCTGGAGGAAAACAAATAAAAATCAAACCAACCTGAAACACAAAACCCACCTAAAATATAAGTTCACTGTGGTGGAATTAAAGTACCTGGGAGCCAAGGAAGCACAGGTGAAGCTGATGTTTTACTGGCACTGATGCCCAGCAGCCAGGGAAATCTGCCAGTTTAACCAGTAAAGGTGAACCACTGTCTCCAGTCAGCTGCTGTAAGGTGCCACCCAGTCCTGGTGTGTCACATCTGCTCAGTGTGATGCCTGTGTTAGTAAAGGGCTTGGGAAAGTGCAAAAGACACAGCAGTCTTGAGGCATTTTAGCATTAAATAAATCAGTCCTGAATATTTCTAAGGGAGGTTTTAGTGCATACTTCTAACTGTCTGGTCGTAATTGGAGCCCAATGGTTTATGTATCCCAGGCACTTGTGAAGACTGAATGTTGGCTTGCTCCAGCAGTGAAACAGACTTTAGTCTTGGTCCAGAAGTATTAAGAATTTTAGGGCTTTATTTATGGAAGGTCATTATTAGCTGAAATGGGCCATAAAGAATTTATGCTTGCTATTAAAAGGGGCTGGTAAACATTTTGTCACAAGATTAAAGAGCATTGTTTTCAACCACATTGTCTAGACTGTTTGACAAAGATGCAGAGAAGGCTACTACCCAGTTTATGTACATGTCAATCTTATAAAATAAACAAAAATAAACTAAAATATCTGTCTAGTTTCAGGCAAAATGTGAACTGCAGTTACCAGAGCTATGCTGAGATTCAACAGAAAAATAAGTAAAATATGAACAGTGGGCTGGGGCACCTTGTTCTTGGATACTCAGAACAACCAAGGGGGAGATAGGAGTTCTCGAGTACACCTTTGTCTTTAGGTACAGAATGATGTTCCATACACTTTTTACAGGAAAATATTTTAAAAGTACAAATGTCAGTCATCTAAGGATTGAAAACTTAAGAAGAATGTTGCTGGTTGTTGCAAACGACTACTACTAATAATTATTACTCTTTGATGAGATTTGTCACACCAAAAATGCTGTGAAAGGCTCTGTATTTTTCCTGAGAAAGTTACAGTAATCATTTAGTTTGCTTGTTTACCTTACTTTTATTGGGTTAAAAAAACCCTGAACAATACTGAAGAATTCTTCCAAGAATATTTCTCTTTTTTGCCGCAGGCATCTTCCTAGACTGTCCTAGAAAGTAGTACAGCTAAACAGGTGATCATGAACATTAAACCTGTTCTCACTGAAGGCAATATTCCCGAAATAGTTCTGTCTTACAGTAGATGCAGTTCACTGGGCTGTTTTAAACTGTTTGGGTTTTCATATATACCTGCTAGATCCTAGTGCTCCTTATCTAAAGGGACAATTAACATGTTTTCAAAGCAATAGGGTGGAGTCAGATACTAGTCCATGTTTAGAGTTGCTGCTTTTCAGAATGGGGCCAGTGGTGCCTGGGCCTTCCACTGGTAATTGCTATCCTAAAAGAAGTTGGCTGTTAGAAACTGGTATCAGAGTGACCACAGACCTGTGAAGAGAGTAACAGCTATGAAGTGTTGTGGTTTAACCCCTGCTGAAACCAGGACAAAGATGTAGAGTTAGAGTAAACCAAGGACTTCAGGTGTTTATTGCATGTGGTTGGGCCCTGTGAGACCACCTGGTGCAACACTGCAGTGGGGCTCAGCACGCTGCTCTCTAGAAGCAGTGATATCAGCAGTAAGCTCTGCCAGAGGAACACGTGCCTCAGACAGACAGGTGACCTCCCTGTACAGGAGGAAGGAAGGGCTGCTGTATCTGCTCTCTTTTCCATGGGTGTCTCATGCAGGTACCACATCCAGGCAGCCAAGCCCCAAGAGACAGCAGCACATCAGGAGCTGTTACATTTTTTCCTTCCAAAAAGTCATGTTGTGAGCTGCAGATCAGCACAAAGCACATCTCAGCCACCCTACATTCCCAGTACATTTTAGTTAGCACTCCTGATGTCTTTCCAGTTACATACTATGTTAATTTTCACTGTTAATTCTAGCTTGTGTTATGTTTGGCTAGGAAAGGAAAATATATGTAGGGCTGTGCTTCTGAGCTTCTGGCTTGAGCCATCTGGAACAGGTTATTGCATCATTCATGTTATGAGTTAGCAATTATAATTCAGACAGTGAACAAAGCAGACCTCAGCTGATAATCTAAGGTAGTCTTCGAAAAATTATAGGGAACCCTCCCCAAACACCAGGAGTTTGCAAGTGAGATTCTTTCCTAGGAGGAGGAAGAAATGAGCCCTTCTCTTTCTCAGGCAGAACTGGGGTTTGGGAGCACATTTCCTGTGTGCCTGGTGCTATTCATGTGGCAGTAGGGTGAGATGTGTGTATGCCAAATCACCATCTGTCATGTTATATCAACATATGACAATATCCAACTTGCTTACTTGGCAGTCTCCAAGAACACACATCAATCTCCACAGTCAAGCAAAAGCTCAGCTTGTAGATCTCATGGAGCTTAGATGCTATCAAAACACAGTTGTTTCTGCAAGTGCCCAGCAGTTTTGCTCTGAGTGTTTTAGCATTTTTGCTGGTAAAAACATTTGGTTCCATAAGATTTGGTAGGAGCAAAATGAATGTTTTTAGCATCTAGAGCTTGGGAATGCAGGGCCTTAAAGTGTTATTGGCAAATTCCTTTAATGAATTTAGGTGTGTGTCCGGGTAAAAGATGTCTATGATTGGCATGCAACATGATTTTGGGCTCACAGACTTACCACTATACAGACTTGTATGATTTGACTCTTCTCACAGCTTGAAAATGTTCTTGAAAATGTTCTTGAAAATGTTCAGAGTGGGGGAATTTTAAAAAATGACAAGAACATCCAAGAAGGGTGTTTGACAGATACTGTTCTGGAGAAATGTAAGAACAATATCAGAGTTTTAAAAAGGAGATGAAATGTTCTGAAACTTTGAAGGAAACTTGTTTCTGTGAGGAAGATTTTCTGTTCAGGGGTGCTGAGTGTAATTAACTGTTCTTAAGTTCCCTGACCTATTTACAGCTTTTGTTTTAGCATTCAGATTCTGTCAGATTATGTTCTCCAGTGCTGAGGGCTCCTGTTCATCCAGCACTGTGCTTTATCTGAAGGAGCATGGCTCAATTCATATGTGCAGCTGTCTCATCAAAGGAGCATAGAGTTAAAGTTATACAACACAGTTTATGTGCCCCTTATGGTTATATATTACAATTTTCAAAGTCCAAATCTTAATTGGAGATATAGTTTCAACTTTAGCTATGCACAAAACAAACTTTAAGAATATAGTTATATAACAGAGCCCCATTTTATACTGGAAACAGTTCTGTACCTCCTCATGAAGACAAAGGAAATGTCAAGATAATCTAAATGAAACAATGCATTTTATGACATGGAGGGATATTTGAGACCTTTGATGTGAGAGCACTGCTACACATGAAGTTTAGCCACCATCTTAAGCATAAATGCTGAAGGTGTCAGCACAGGGTGTTGAAAGATGCATTGGACTGTCCATTTTTGTAGGGTGAACAAAAGGGGGCTTATGCACCACAAAATCCTTCCTTTATGCAACCCTTCATGCCAAAGGGAGTTGTGAGAAGGCTATGGCTGCATCTCATTGTTTTGTGACTGATGGTAGTTACAGAGAGGTACTGAAGAAATTCCATTTAGCCACAACATCAAATCCTTTTATTTTGGAAAAAAAACAGTCACCATGCTGTAAACTAGCCCAGGTTGTGGTTTGGTACACTTTTTATACTCTGTTTTTTATCCTCTCCAGCTGTCAGATGGAGACAGGAAAAATCAAAACATTTGTACAGTATTTCTTCTTAAGGGGGCCCCTTAGGTGGTGAGATCTGGATTCACCTCCTGTCTCCAGGGCTGGAGCACCTCTGCCAGTTGGCTGATGGGTCAGAACTCTGAGGCAATTATTTGGGAGCAGACTGGTGCTGCACTCGTACAGTGATTCTGGCATGCGTGCAATGATTTTACCATGTGATTGTAGAAAAATTCAGTGGATTAGCAAGTGAAGTATCATCAGAATGAGCAAGCTCTTCATCCACACAGCTGGATGCACTGAGCATTTGCTTTCCTGTAAAGCTGTTTCTCATTGTTTCAGTAGATTTGCACACTTCCAACATACAGTAAGCACTGCTACTCTTAGATCTGTTTGCTCTCCGGGTTATTGAGTGTATTGAGAAATTCTGGTGGTATGGAGCAGTGAGAATACTCATTGTTAACCATTTGCCACAATGAAAATTTCCCTGGTCTTTGCTTTCTATCCTCTCTTGCCTGTTTTCTGACCCATGACAAAACTCCTTCACAACATGCCCAGCAGCTTCTTCAGAAGTCCCTTGTTGTGAGTTTTTATTAGGCTTTGGGGAACTTTACTTAAAATAAGTAAATTGGTTCTTGTTTATCTGCAAATGTATAGACAATGTTTGAATCCTTCCAGGTGAGTGTTTAATTTTCATGCAGTGCAAGTGATGCAAGCAATTCACCAAGAGACAAACTGTCAGAAATGGCCCAGAGCCTCTGATGCTGTCATTTTTTAAAGGTAATTTGGACAATTACAGCCAGTTACTGAGGTACAGAGCTCTTGAGCTTCCCATTGGCTCTAATACAACTTCTGAGGGCTCAGCACCCCTAAAGCAGCTCAGTCTTTGTATCTCAGCAGGATATTGAAGTTTAGAGGCTAATTTTATTAATATCTATTATATCAACTGTACTTCTGTTTCTCAATCTGTTACACAGAGATATATGATAATAATTTCAGGTTCCTTAGAAATAAAGGGTTTTCTCAAATGGGACACTCAACAGAAATTCAAAGTAGTTGTTTAATGTCCATGTCTGTGTTTAATTGCAGTGTTCATCTTTGGATCTACTGTAATTTTTGCTGCATCTGATTGCTTACCTTTTACATCCCATAAATGTTCTGCTTGACCTACTAAAGCTCTGCCTGTGGCAAAGTTGCAAAACACCTGAAAAAGTACTTTATTTCCTTCCTCTTCAGTCATAACTGGAGATCTGCAAGTTATGCTTTTCCTGAAGAAATATTTCATATCATAAACTGCTCCCTTAAGCATGGGGTCAGTTTAAAAAGGGCCAGTGTTTGCAGACAAGCCATTTGTTTTCCTTTGAATGCTTAATTTGTTTATTCCTGTTTTCAAATAATCCCCAAGCAATATAGTTCCTGTAGCTGTGATCGTCATGAATTCAAGTTATTCACCTCCCAGAGGGTCAGACCTTTCATCAGTATGCCATTGGCACAGAGCAGCGAGTGTTGCATATTCATTGTCCAGGACACCAGCTAGAGGGCCTCCAAAAAAGCCTGACGTTTTTTTTGTTCTCAGAGCAAGGAAAACAATCCCTTCCCTTCTCCAGTCCCTTGATAAGGGTTTCTGTCCAATAACGGTGCTTTCTGCTCTGAGGCACATTTAACTGTGAAGTTTGCAGCGGGAGAGGCTTTCCTTCAAGCTGTTAGTGTTTTATCCTGGCAGGCTCCTCGAGGTTGTTGTGAGGAGTCTAGCCAGTTGGTGAGCTTTGTAATCTAAACCAGCTGTCCCAGGCTGAGGCCCCCATTTGCATTGTTTAACATACTTAGAAAATGAAGTGTTCATTTTTAACATTCCTCCTCCAATTGGTTTAATGCTGAATTACAGAAGAGAACTAAGCAAAACCAGGTGCTTTCTCTGTATTCTCTCCAGTGTCTGAGGAGGTACAGACGGCTCCCGATCTTCTCCATTACTTGCCATTTCATTCTTTGGACTATAAATGACAGAGGAACTGAAGTGCTAGCAGAGGGTAATGTTTGGAAAACTTTCTAGTTATTCATCAGCACAGACTCTGGGTTTTTTCCACCTTTCCCCAACGGTTTTGGACATGCAAGGATTAAGAAGGTAAGTGGTATGCATGAAACTTCTTTACTTACTGACGGGAAACCTACTTGTGGAAAATAGCTGTGGCAGGGACATGTTATGCCAATCCACTTGCTAAAGCCATTTGCAAAGAGACGGGATCTCAGTGGTCAGAGGTGGGGAAAGACGATCTGCCTGTTACTAAACTGTGCTGTCTCTGACGAGTTCCTTCTTGCTCTGTGCTCATACTCTGCGCATCTGCGGCAGTGCTGAACTGCAGCAGCAACGATCCCACTGCCTACAGTGATTGATTGGAGTTAATTAGTTACTATTGCAGAAGTTAATTACTGGTTTAAAGTATTTTGCCTGCTGGGCAAGCTACTGTGGCCAGCTGCATATAGTGTTGATAGGTTGTGCTGCATGTCTGTTAATAATTCTGGAGGGGATTTTAGATCTAAAGTAACGAGCAAATTGAGATCATGAGTGCAGACAGAACACATATGAGGCAGTAAGGTCACCCTCACACACACCAAGAAGAAAGAATATATCATCTTGTAGCAATGGAAAATAAAGACTGTCTAAAAATGTTTGAGTTTTGTCTGACTGTTTTATGGGGGATTTTGTTATCGTGCACTGTCCTGCAGTAATGTGCAGCATAACCCAGTTGCTGGGTATGTCACTCTTTTGCTATAACCTGTTGTATTCCCTCCCAGTGCTGTTCTTGCTAAATGAAAAGTGAGTATGCAGTCTTTATAGCAGTGCACACTTTAAAATCTCTTCAAAAAGATTTGAGGAATCAATAAATTAAGTGCAAGCCTAAATGGATAAAATTGTAGTTTGAATGCTTTACATTAGACTCTAAGGAAAATTCTGTGCAGAATTTGCCTTTCCTTGCCACTCAAAAGTTGCCAACAAGCATAATCTGTCTCCACAGCACCATGATCAACCATTTTAGGGTTTATGTTTAGTTTTCAGAGCTTGTCACTATCTCCTCATTTAAAACAAATTTGTTCTCATGTGTCCATCATTGCATGTGGTTTTGTTTGATGCATTTGTAGGTCTTGCTCAGCAGCTCAGTTTGCACTCTGGAAATCAGGGACAGCTCTAAGAGAGAAAGTTGGCAGCTCACATGGGTAGCAGAACTAAGGCTACCTAAAATATCCCCTGCTTCCTGTACTGGTTTTGTGGGAATGTATTGTATCCAATTGCCATTCAGAATTACAATCCAAGATAAGCAAGGTGTGGGTCTAATGGTACTGGGAAGTTTTATATAAAGCAGCAGCAGCAAAACACTGAAATCCACAGTAACAAGAAAAAAATAGTTTCTGACCGTGATTTTTCATGGTTTTCTATCTGTTAGTAGATATTTGGAGTTGGGAGATTTTTTGACCATAACTTTTATGCTCCAGGTAAGGAGCTCCAAAAATAACTGTAGAGCTCTGTTAGCGAGGGATCCTCTTCTTTCAGTTGCAGTGGAGAGAGACCCAGTAGGGACCACTAGATGTGAAGATGATATACCTGGGCAAGGCTCCATTGAAGAGAACAGCATTAGTAGCTGGTGAGCTGGCATGGTGTGTCTCCTTTGAGACTGAGTAAAGGGACAGAATCTGGCCCCAGGAAAGTGGATTCATCTCAGATAGAGCCTCCTGGGGATGAAATGTGGTTTAGCGGTTGGAGCAACTGGCTTGGATTCAGGACCTCCTGTGTGACATGTCTGCAGCCCTGCCAGCACTGTGAGCTCAGGCAGGGCCTTGCTCTAGTCTACCCATCTGTAAAACGTGTACAGTGTGCAAGAAAAGCTTTCATTTTTGCAAAAGAAAGGTGTCAGAGGGGGCAAAACCACCTTATTGAATATTGCAGACTTGTTCATTTAACAGCTGCTGCATGGGGTGTCATAAAAATTAGATTAGTCCACAGACATGTACAGTCTGGTTTCAATCCCAGTTGCATAAAATCACTGTACCACCAGTCACTGGCTCTGAGACCTGAATCTGGCCCACAGTTGTATTACTCCTTCTTCAGAGGAGAATTTGCTAAATTCATGTTAGCAAATGTGGAATACACTGAAGTGTCATCAGAAATTAATTTGTCCATGTGTATTTATTTCTGTGTAATGAGCCTGGATATCAGAAGGTTTTCAGCCTATTTTCTATGCACATTACAGGATACTGACTGCTTTCACACTGGCTGTCTGCCTTTCAAGCCCTGGAAAAGCACAGGTGAGAGGTGCACGCAGAGATGTATGTACTGGTTTGTGCTGAAGTGCCATATGGCATGAAACTGAACTGGCTAGCAGGTGGATAGGAAGCTCTGTGGTCTGGGGTTTACATGAAAAGGAAGTTGTGTGGTCTAAGGGTTTAGAGGGGAGAACTTGGAGCCAGCAGGATTCTGGAGTTGAACATGAATTGAGCTTATTGACTTGTCCTTGCCAGCTCAGCAAAATATCCCTGTAGAAACCTGGACCTCACTGAAAACCTGATTTTGCCTCTCAACTGAACACTTCTGGAACAGGAAATAAGAAAAACTATCCCATGAGACCAGAGACTGCTCAGTTCAATTGTGAGAAATATCCATACTTGGAAAATTCATTCCTATTAATACCCATTTTCTGTGTATAGCAGGATCATGTCTTAAGACTGTTTAAATTTGGACTGTGATCCTGAATGACTGTATCCCAGTTTTCACTTCCACTTATGCCCAAATCCATTTCTGTTCAAGGGAATGGATGGAAGTAAAGCAGTCCAGTTCTTGAAATAGCAGAATCATTAGTTCTTTGTGTGCTTGGGCTCCAAGTAACTTCAAATCAGGAAAAACTGTTCCTAAAGGCATGTTGTTTGGATTTCTACTTGATAGTCCAGATATATTCAGTGTCCAGAGCTGTGTTTCTAAATACCTTTGCCAAAAGTCTCTGAAATGTAGATGTTTTTCTTCTATTACATTGAAAATTTCCTGCACAGAGCATGCTTATTGATATTTTTGTGAATATTGGATCTGTACGGGAAATGTTTTCATGCCCCTGGAGAATTTTTGAGATGTCTTAAAGGGTTTGTTTTTATGATTTAAAAAATATTGTTTCTATTATAATTTTTACAAAAACATCTTGTAATGTAAATTGATTTTTGAAGTTGCTTTGGAAAAGCAATGAGTTCTTTCTGAAGATACTAAAATTGGTAATTTTGACAATACTAGAATCTTTTCAAGAAAAAAGTTCTAGAAAGTTGTTGAAACCAGTTCTACAGTAGTTTCAGTGTTTCTGAATCATCATTTATTGTCCAAAACAAAATAATTGTGTTAAAAACTATTTCAGCTTTTCCAGCTAACCTAGGTGTAGTGTATGTACCACACACAAGAAGAAGGAAAAAAAGGTAGAGTATGTACATTCTTTAAAACATGAGGGTGATTATATATTCTTCCATTAGAATATCTTGGCTTTCCAAAATATGATAGCAAAACATCTTGGAATGCCAAAATAAATGAAGGCAGAATTCCTCCATCCTTCTCTGACACTTCTAGCAGTGATTTTGTGTATCAGATGTGCAAGTGGCAGGTGCAGTCCAAACAGTGCCATGTGTTTCACTTCATGCCCTGTCCCTCGTTCCTGCAATGACCCATTCCCTGACTCAGCCCTCTAACCCTTTGTCTCCCAACTTATTTCCAAACATCAACTAAGTACTTTACTCTTCCGCTCATTTCTTCCATAAAGCCCCAAAATAACTGTCTTTATCATTAAGAAACAACAAAAAAGGAAGAATCTTGAACACACTCCATCCCTCTGCCCTCTTCAGTGGTTCCTCTTTCCTGGATATCTCTTGCTTACATTCCTTAGTACAACCTTTTCACTGGAAGATCCTGTGCTTGTGTCCATTACTTACTAAATAGCTGGAGGCTCAGCCAAAAACTAGAAAGTGCAGAGATCCATTTTAACAGACTTTGAAAACACCATCACCAGGACTTTCCCCATTTTAGAAATGCTGAGGTCACTGAGGAGGTGCTGAAGACTCAAGGCTGCAGCCCTGATCATGACCAGCAAACAGAATAGGAAGGGACAAGGCTTCCAGTAACCTTGGACACCTAGAACGTGTTGTCTAAAGATTTATCCTCTAAAAATGACAAGGTTTGGTGGAAAGGAAGAGCCTGATTTTTATTAAGCTGGTTATGTTTCAACTGTGGCTCCGGGTCAGTCAATGTCTAATGTGCTGTGTGCTGAATGGGCTGTCTGAGGAGCTTTGGAGCCTCCAAGAGATGTAGCAAGTACCTCTGAGATGAACTCCCTGTTCTGGTAAAAACAAGACCCCAAACTAGAAGACTGCAGTTCTGTGTTAACAACTCACAACACGTTGCACATTGGTGACCCCTGGCAGAGGAACAGCCTGGCACTGCCACCACCTGAGGTGCCACTCCTGAGCTAAGGGGCTGGAGCACACCTCGGGTTCTTGCCTTGCTCACTGTCCTCTGGGGAGGGCACTTTGTTTGCATGTACTCTATTGTGCTGAACAATTGTATTAATCATAATAACCCAGATGAGCATTTGACTCTGCAAACCTCTCATTTCACAGTCACTGAGTGTCTTTTTTTCTCTCATTTTAGCAGCAATGCACTAATGGGTTTGACCTGGACCGTGCCTCTGGGCAATGCTTAGGTAGGACTTTAATTAAATCAATACCTTTAAATTTGGGTTCAGAAATCCTGAATTTATTGAGTTAACATTGTGCTGCTCTTACTATGTTTTAGTTGAAAACATACTTACTGTATGACAAATATGTGTGTTTGTATACATGTATATATAAAAAATATGTGTATATATAAATATGTATGTGTGTGTGTGTGTCTTTACATAGCCCTGATCTTTGACATTGTTGAGATACAAGCTGTCAGGGCTACTCAAACAACAATGATACATTTTGATAGCAGCTCAGCCTAGCTGCGAAAGGACAAGGGCTCTTCACCCTCCTTCTCTTTCTCCTTCAGACTTAGGATTTATTGTCTTTGTTGCCTGTCTCCACCTGCAGGCTCAGATAAAGTTTTCCAGTCTCTGCACTGAAACTCCAAGTACACTGAGTTGAGGTAACATAAGGAAATCTGCACTTTGCACAGTAGCATCTTTTTATCATTGGCATTCAGTCTCCAGGGCAGCATCTTCTACATGCAATAAAGTCACTCAAACAGAAAGGGAAAAACCTGCAGCAGATTGTTCACCCTGCCACAGCCTACTGCTTCTGTGGCCCAAGAACCAGGGGAATGCTCAGTTTGGCTAAACCAGTTGTATCTTTCTAAATTTAATTCAGCAACAATCCCAATCAAAGCAAGAAAGAGGCCTGAACTGTGTCCCCAGACACGAGCATCCCTAACTTTTTCTGTGGGAGGGAACTTGAGACTTTCAAATCAGGTTCCAAATTTCACAGCTAGGCAGACCAAACCACCAGCTTCTGAAATCCTGATCTGCATGTTGTGGTTTGGACAGACCCTCTAGCAGGAACAGGCAGTAGCATGCTGCAGCCATGTGTAAATCAGTGTTTAACCCAAACTTCTATGGAACAGCAAAGCAGGCTTTGTCCTCTCCTTCTATCCTCTAAGAGTGAAGTAAAACAAGTAGGTGACAGGATATGTTGAATATATGGGATGTTTTCTGTTTTAGTGCAATCTAACTTCAAAGTGAGGCTCCACAAGGGAGGATTATCCTTTTTGATGGAGAACACAATCTTTTTTCGCAGTATTTTGCAAAAACCACGCTAACTCTTTTTTGGTAGGTCCCATTAAGGAGCAGTCACTCCTTTAACCCCGGCAATTTCATTCCAGATGTGGATGAGTGCCGGACCATCCCCGAGGCCTGCAGAGGAGACATGGTGTGTGTCAACCAGAACGGCGGCTATCTCTGTGTCCCCCGCACAAACCCGGTGTACCGCTCGCCGTACCTGAGCCCTTACTCCAACGTTTACCCACCGCCCCCAGCGCCAGGCCCTGTTCCCAACTACCCCACTGCGACAAGGCCGCTCATCTGCAGGTTCGGCTTCCAGCTGGATGAAAACAACCAGTGTGCTGGTAAGTACCAGAAACCTCTCTTCTGTGTTTCCACTTCCACAAAGCTCGCCTGACACTGCAGAAACAACTGTCCTGCCGCTGTCCTTCAGTTGTTGCTGCAGCCAAGCCCAGTATTTTGAAGTAGAGTTTTTTTAACGATACGAGCTCTATGTTTCATGTCATCGTTATTCAAAGCAAACCAAGATATGACTCAGTCCTATTATTTAAGCAGGAAAGCCACTCTCATTAAAAAAGTAATGTTTTAATGAGATAAACAACCATCTGATGGCAGGTGATTTGTCAGTGCATAAAAAGCATGCCTTTGATGCTTATTATTCTGTCCATGAGAGAAAAGGTGGCCCTTCATTTGAAGTGTTAGGTGGGGCTTGGGGAAACTTTACTCATCCCTTGGCTGTATGTGAGCCTTTGACAAGAAAAAAAGCCTAAACCAGAGAAACCATGAGCTTTCAGCAGAGAATTTTGCCTCTTTCAAGTAAGGAACAGCATTGACTTCAAATTGCTGCAGAAAAACACAAGAGCTAAAACTGACTTGTCTTTTGGGCTTGTTCTGCCATATTGCCTGAAATTTCTGGTGGGACTTGGTTGCAGGTGATGCACTTTCTTTGTTTCCCTTCTGAGGAAACCACAAGGGCTTCACAGGAGCTTTGAAAGTCTAGAGTTAAATTCAGCTACCTTGGGACACATTTTCTATGTTTGAATCATTGTCCTTTCCAAAGTGAGAAAAACATATTTTTTAACAGCACTCATAGTAATATTGACTGGAAAATTAAAAAAAAAGAAAAGAAAAAATCATAAAATCTGGGGGATTTTTTTGAGGAGTCTTTAAATTCTGGTAACTGAAGAGTTTCCTGTAAAAATGAGCATTTTTACTGTCTGGTTCTTTGAAAATTGCCTCTAGTAATTTTCATCTTAGAAAATTGATCAACCTGTTATTTTATGTACTGATTTGTAGATTTCCAGGAGTGTTTTCATTTTGCTCACTTTGCTGTAGATGATTTGGGAAATGGGGTAGTTAGTAGAAAAGAAGTGCTGAAATCAAAGTGGAAATGAAACTTCTGAATTATACTGTCTGATCTGCTCCATGCAAACCAGAATAATCAAAACAGGTGGATTTAGGAAACTTTTACAGTGATCTTTCCAGCCTCCTAAGGGCACATATGTTCCTATCCATGCTGGCAGAAATGGGAGGACTAATACTTTCTCAGTCAGGTTGTTCACTTCTGTCATTTTAACTCTCAAATATTTGGGATTTAATTGTAAAGAAAGTTTGGTGATGACAGACATTAACAACAACACATGGGAAAGGACAGGCTGCCATTTGAGTACCACAGCAAGCTGGGAGAAGTTTTTGAAAGTTTACATCAGATTCAAATTTGGGCAGATGATGTGCTAAAGGAAGAAAAACAAAACTAAAAGAAAACAAGACCTGTCAAGGGTCTCTGCTGGGGTTAGATTTCATTTTTTATTTAGTGAAATTCTGTGGAGACATTCACTGTCTTGATGCAGTATTTATTGTTGTATCTGTGTGCCTTTTGGATCTGTGTCCCCTAGGATGCGAAGTGTGGTCACCAAAGGGAGAGATTCAGTCCATGTCTCACTGTGGTGATGGTAGAAAGGCCTGATCCCCTGTGTGCAGGATTCCTGGAGCAGTTAACAGGGTTATGTGCAGCTCCATGCTTCAGTCCTTGGAGGCAAGGCACCAGGGAACCTTGACAGGGACCTCAGGAGCAACCAAAACTTTACCCAGGTCATTCAAGAAAGTCTGAACCACAGGAATCACGGCATCCATAAGCCAATTAAAACATCACTCATGTTAATGGTATTTCAGTTTCTCTGTGCTTTCCTCCTTGTCCATATTCAGCATGCTCTTAGGATACAAAGCATTCCATGGGCTAATTTTGTGGTGGAATGGTTGAAAAGAGTGAACTGAAAGTTATTTTGCCCAGTGGCTGTGCCACTATGTAACTTACAGGTTTGTTATGTTGATGTTCAGACACCACTCTCTAGCACCTTCTTTCCAAATAAAATTAGTCAGAGGTATTTCCATTAGAGATAATGAGATTTTCTGCTATTGACTGCAGGGGAACCAGAGTTATTCTGGTGCCAATGTGTCTGAGCAATCTGAAGATGTTAACAGAGTACACATTTTTGTCTGGTCAGATATTGGGTTACAGATCAGGGTCATATTTTCTACTGCTAAGACAACAGAAATCTTTACTTTCACTTTGAATTTCAGTCAAAACAGCTTATTAAATACAGGAACTTTTTCTGGGAGATTGGGAGATTTTCAGCCTCAGCTTTGAAGCACTGAGGTTGCTCAAGAGACTTCCAAAGTGAAGCAGGACAAAAATTTGATCTGAAAGCTGTGTGAGTTTTAACAAGGTCATTCTCTTTTTTTCTACCTCTCCACAAAATGTAGGGAGGCTGCAAGAAGGTTGCTCTGTCCTAGTCTGGCACCTGGCCTGCCTGCTGAGGTGCCACATTCCTTGGCTCTCAAGGGAATGTGCACCCCTGGTTGTTCATATAACATTCCCTCTTGTGGGGCTGATATGTTTCAATGCAGCAAAAAAAGAAATAGAATCCATTCTTCTCCCTTTCAAGCTTTTTGGCCTCATCCTTTCTGCCCTGGATGGTCACAGGCACTGGTTAAGTGTCCACAATCCTTCCTATTCTGGTCACCACTCAGTCTGGCCAAGATTCTTTCATCTCCAGATCTTGTCCTTTGTGAAAACAAACCTTTTCCAGGGTCAAGTGCCTCTCAAAGACACCTGTCAGTGATGGCTTTGCCCTCTCCAGTGTCCTCTGTGTGCTGCAGAAATGCCCGTAGCCATTTGTGGTAGCAGACAGAGAAATGTTTTAATGATAATTATTTCTTAAGTCGTCTGTGGGTTTGATTCCTAATACACTGTATTTTTTACCCCTGGAGTTGCTGAGTACTTTATGTTTTGTATGTGTAAGTGGTCTGTGTTTTCAACAGCACAGAGTTTTTGTAAATCATTCCAAAGCAGGTTGGGAATGATTTATATCCACAATTAATGCTGGAATAAAAGACCACATACAGAAAAAAGAAAAGAACATCTAGTGCAAGAGCACTGTTTGAACTGTTTGTCTTCTAACATTACTTCTCTATAAATACAGAATGGATTAGTCATAATAATGACTTTTTGCTCAAGGAACTTGGTCTAGTAACTGTTGGCTCCAGTTTACTGGAGTGAGGGCCTGTGTTCTTGCATTATACATTCATAAGCTGAGAGCTCTTTCCAGTTTCCTTTCACTCCACCTTGCTGTTTCCTGATTTACAATGATCTTCAAAACATGCCTCAAACACAGATCCTTCTGGGCATTGTGGAAAGAACAGTAGTGTTTAGGCTCTTATTTTTGCTTTTTCTCCAATTAATACAAACTCACAATTCAAGGAGATGATGAGGTTGGAGAGGATTGAATAGAGAGATCAGAGAAAGCAAAGTCAAAGACAGAGAGGCAGATGTTAGCAAAAGTACAGGTATAAGGCAAGATGAGTATGACCCAGAGACAGAGAGAGGGAAGGAGGTCAGAGGAGGTAATTAAAAACAAAAAAGGCATAATTGTTATTTTTAAAGCAAAGGTAAAAGGAAGAAGGGAGTGGAAGGATGCTGTCTCCAAGTGTAAGAGAGAACAGTTTTTCATGCCCCATTTGTGCAGCAGTCATTGCTTCAGCTTTCCTCCTTTCTCAAAGACTGTCAGGACCTCCTACATTCCCCACCTATGGGTCCCCAGTCCTCCACTTGTGAGTGAACCTCCTTCCTTCAAAAGGTTACCTTTGCACAGATGGGTTTTAGATCACTATCACTTATATTACAAGCATACCTAAACCCCACTTCCAAGCCTGCATTTGTGCTGCCCTGCCTCGTGCCCAACCTCATTAAGAGCAGCCTGTGTCTAGATGAGTTTTCAAGCAAAATGAAGGAACCAGATGTGCCTGTATGAGGAAAGGGGAGGGAAATTAAGAGACAGAGAACTGAAAGGAGGTGTCCAGATCTTGCATCAGGCTCATGGCTGTGCTGGGAAGGAGCCCAGAGTTCCTTATCCAATGGCTCAGCCACCAAGCCAGGCTGCCTCCTAATGACTTTCCTAGTGACCTCTGGGCATATAGAAACAGGAGGAAGAAAAGTAGGGACATGCAGCAAGGAGATTATGCCTTAGAAGGGTTTGTATAAAGTAAAGACAAATGGAATCCAGTCCTGCCATTGCCTTTTTAAATCCTGTTTGGTTCAGCTCTGTGTCTTTCCCTTTTCCTCTTGGTCTGTGAGACAATCCCTTCTGCTGTTCCAGAGGGCCAGCTCCTGAAGGCTGTGCACAAACCCTCTTAGGGAATGACTGCCATCATGTCCAAATTAACCAGAAAAAGAAGGAAAGATTGCATGAGGACAGATTCTGCAAGAGGCTGAGCTCAGACTTCTGAAAGTATGGGTAATTGTTGGCAGCTCCTGATTAAACTGAGGGCCATGATATGTAGCCTTTACTTGTAGTACGGTTTTCCTGATGGGCTTTGTATGAGGAAATGTGAGTTGAGACCTCATGCTGCAATAGCAACAGAAAAATTGTCTCCCAAGCATCTCAAGAGGTTGGGGCTTGGTTGGAGGAGTTTGTGTTCAGTTCCTGGCTTTGCCATAGAGAAGCATGCCATTCCTGGAGTCACCATCCCTGGAAGTGTTCAAGGAACACCTGGATATGGTGCTTAGTACACTGTCCAGGGGAAAATGTAGTCAAAGGTTGGACTCTATGATCTCAGAGATCTTTTCCAGCCCAAAAGATTCTGTGATTCTGTGCTGGGTATTTTGGGGCCAAAGTGAAATAATATTTATTTTCAGGATGATACCAAGGGTAATTCCACAAGGGGATGATAGGTGTGGAGGTGACTTCCAGGCAAGTATCATGTAAAGATACACAGACAGGAGAAAAAGGTCCAGTTTAATAATCCTACAACAGTGAAGCTCAAGGTGAGACATGTGGAACTCAGTTACTTCCCCAGTTGTCCTGCTTCCAGCCACGACAGGGTGCATTTTTTGCAGTAGCTGGGAGGTTGCATGGCCAGGACCTGGAGGATATTCTACACCCCCTCATATCATTCCCAGGATGGGATGGGCAAAGGAACTCTGTCTTCCAGGGAGAAGTTCCTTCCAGCTGAGAAAATTCATCCAGGGTTGTCTCAGGCTGCAGTGAGCATGTTTGCATGTGAATCACTCTGTTTTGTACACTTTTGCCATTAATATTGTTGCTGTTATTGTTCATTTTCTTATCTCTTTGCTGTTTCCAGTAAGTTGTCCTTCTCTCAACCTGTGATGCCTCCAGTATGAGTGGGGGATGAGGAGCAGCTCGTGGGTTTTTAGTGGGAGTACTAAATTGGAAAGTACCATTCCCAAGCCACAACACCAGTGCACTAACCTGGCTGGAATTCAGTGGCCACTTTTGTCTATGTTTCTGCACAGGTCAGAAAAGATGGGAAGTCCAAGCCCTTTACCCAATTTGCATCTCCAATTTGCTTCAGGAATATCCATGCTACAAAAGCTTTCAGTAGCTATTTTATCCTGGAGTTTTTCAATCATTTTCTACTTATGCTGTACTTGTTTCATGTTTTAGCACATCTCAAGATGGTTTCTCCTTTCTTATTTAATGTAATGAGACTAGACAAGCCAGGTAAAATAAACATGTGGAAAATACAAACTATGTGCATTAAGGTACAAGACCATATGTCAGGAGAGTAATAAAAGAAGGATCATTAACATCCTGGAGTACAGACATACTTAACATGATCTTGTCCCATTGGATAAACCCACACTGTACAGCTCCAGACAAACATAACTATAAATCTTTTAGATCCAGCCTCTGTGCTTCTGATCTGACAGCCTGATCTATTCACAATGCCAACAATCTTCATAAAGGTAATCACGAGTTGACTATAAAATAATCATGGGTTAAAAGGTACATCTGAAAACACTCAGAGCTCCTTCCTCCCTCAGGAAACCATTGCACCAGCCCAGAGGATGGGCTGGGGCTGAGCAAAGGCAAGACTCCTCCAGCTGCTACTGCAGGGTCCATCAGTAGAGTCATTCCTACAGAAATTTGACCATCAGTAAAGGTATCCTGTCCTGCTTACCGTGGGGAATGAGGGTCAAAATGCTGTTTTTCACTGAAGTTAATCCATTTGTGGTAGAGAAGTCAGCTTGATAGGAAAAGCTGCTGTATGTATTGATCTGTAGCAAGGTAAACTGAGCCTTCTGTGGCTTGGCTTCTTCCTGCTGTCATTCCTCCCTAAGTGCAGTGTGGGATGACTACAGTCTGGTGGTTAAAGCACAGGCAAGTTCTTCATTTATTTGTGAAACTTCTACTCCTAACAAAGAAATGAGTAGAATTGAACCAAGAAACATAACATGCAAGCCAACAATGCTGGCACATTATTAAGAAAATGGGCACTCAGTGCACTGGAATGAAAAACAGCAGGCTCCTGAGTATGGCAAAGTGTAACAGTAGGTGCAAGCCCATCATTCTGCATGTCAGGGACTTTCAAGCACCACTCACTGACTGCATTTATGTGTGATGGTGCGAGAAGTGAAAACAGAATAAATACAACTGCACTATAGCCAACTGAACTTGAATGAACTACAGTCATTCTGGGTAGGTGGATGGACAACCACTGCAAACAAAAGCACTTAGACCCATGATTACATTCCCTGTTGACTTTGGTGAAGATCTTAAAGCAGAAGTTCTTGCAGTGAATTTGTTAGGTTTAAGTTAAGCTGTCTTGAACCTAACCAAAAGTATCTTATGGTCAGGGAGTTAGGCACCATATTTTTTTCCTGCTAAAATACTGATACCATAATAAGAATTTCCCAGATTTTGTGACATTCCTTGACATTTCAAGGTCAGAATAGACAGGTGGTCAGATCATCATCTTATGATTAAAAATTGTGACCACTAGGAGTGTTTGATTTGCCTTCAACTTTACCTTGAGCTAAACTGATTTTGTCTGTGGAAGTGTGCATCTGCTTGGGAGTGATTAATAGTTTCCTAATTTCTTTTTTACTGAGCTGTGAGCCAGGAGGGAAGCACAGGGGCATACTGAGGGGACAGCTGAATGAGAACCAGTCCTGTTACAAAACATAATGGGTTTGTGTGCAGAGAAGGGGCAGTGCCCATGTCTTGTTAGATGTGCAGGCTACAGTCCAGTCACAGGAAGGTTAAAATCTTTCTAGACTGTGACCTTTCTATTTCCTGATGTGTTTCAATTTTCCCTCTTTCTTGGAACTGTATGATACTTTGGTATACAAGGTGGCAAGAACCCAGGAATCCCATCTCCTTAGAGATTTGTAGATTACAGAGGGAAAGGGTATGCAAAGGGAAGAGGTTTAAGTGATACTCTGGTTTCATGGCCTCAGTTATGCTTGGTCTCTGAACTGGGGGTTATTGGTCACTGGGCTCTGGGCCAAACAATACACAGACTTCAGTTGTCACCCAGAGTTAGTTGGCAGGAGGTTACATCTGACTCAATTCAGAGGAGCAGTAATTGTGCCCAGCCTGCCATATCCCCTGGCCTGTGCAGGCCAGGGCAGGGCTCACACCCCTGCCATTACCTCTGGGTAATCTCTGGATGATGCCTTCGGCTCACTGCTGACAGCGCTGTGATACGTGCGGCTTTGCGGCCGCCGCGCCTTTGTTATGTCTGACTTCCAGGGATTCCAGCAGTGCCAAATCAGTTAAAGCCACTTGGTGCAGATTAGCTCTGTCTGCTCTGGAGTAGACTTCATGAGCTTTCTCTTATGGAATATCTGCCATGCAAGACAGTTGCACCAACTGGACAATTCCAGCGCTTAAAAGGAAATCAAGTCATTAAGAGTGCTGGAAAGCTGACAGGTGTAATGAGCACCCTTCCCCAGTCTGTCAGCTCTGTGGCTTGTTTTCCTCTCATTTTGCTATGAGTGACACTTTCTCTGCCTTCCTGTGGCATAATGTGCAGAGTTCAGTATGTGATAGTCTCTCCTCACCTGGAAGGCTGATTTATTTCCAGTGCCCTTCACAGCACCAGCACTCTGCTCAGGCCTATGTTCATTTTTGCATATATTTGCATCACCCACAATGCCTAGAGATGGCAGTGTTCTCAATGACTTAAAAGTCACTGTTTTTCTTGGCCTCTCCCTTATAATTTTTGGGTCAGTCTTGTTTCTTTTCATTTGGTTCCAGCCTGAAATTGGCCATGGTTATATGTCACAATATAGATGTCAAGCCAAAATATATAGAAAATATGAATTCTCTTCTTTGCCAGTATAAATCAGCCAAATGGACCATATGTTTTGCCAGACTCTATAGGTAGTGATAATGGTCTGGCACTGTTCCTTTGTCTTGTCCCTAAAACACCAGACCCATGGCAGAGCTGACACACAGAAATAGAAGAGCTGCCTGATGTTGTGTGGAGTTTACATGCTCTGACCCCTTAATCTGCCAGTTCTCTGCCTTCCTATTTTACTACTTCAATGGCATGAGAGAACTTTTCAAAGGAAATAAAGCTACTAGAAGATAAATGTGAGTTACAACCAGCCCAGTTCAGGGCAGTTGTTTCAGCATTCTGCCTCTTAGCTGGGATGTTCTGCCCATTGGGGATGACAAGATGTGCTGAAATCCATCTTCAGTTTTAACACCAGCAAAACCTTCTCTTCTTTCAACTGTAGCTCATGGCTGCAGGTGCTCTGTGGTACAAGACCACACTGCAGTGTGAGGAGAAGGATGTTCCAGAAGACAGGCAGCAGTGTAGGTGTCAGGACAGCTGAAATGCAGTCCCAGGTCCCCAAAGCTTGGTTAAGTCCCCTGCTCTCACTGACCTACATCCTCCATGGGAGTTCAGTGTGTAAATACCCACTGGTCTGGTCTGCAGCCTTTGTCACAGGCTGACAGTACAACCTCAGGCCTCTTTGCTCAATATTGCTTTCAGAACTGACTACTTCTCTGAGGAAACTTAATATCCAAGCAATCATCTGGAAACCCTTGAGGGGTCCAGGTTTTCAGGCAGAGACCTTTAGCATTTTACTGAAAGTTGGGGTGTGAATGGTATCTTCTCTTGGGCATCTGCAAGTTCAAACATACAAATTCATAAGTCTGTCTGGAAAATTATCTTGTTTTTTCTATGGATTAGCTCTGCATCAGTAACATGCCACTACAGTGAGAATAAATCTGTTTGTATTCGTGAAGGATTCAGATACTGAAAATTAAAGAAGTGCTTCATCTAAACAGGGAGAGCTTAGGAGGAGAGGGAAAAGAATGCACCATAAACTTGCAGGGTCTGAAAGAATCCACAATCTACTGCTTGGTCTGAGACTGTGTTGGTGGTTTAGGGTTTCCTTTTGCTTTTTTCCACAAAATAATTTTAATGTCTGCTTTGTTACAATATTTTGAGCTTGAGTTTATTTTCTAATTTTTTTCTTTTTTCTTTTGTAAGGTAAAATTCTTGTTTTCCATTCAGCTCCCTAAGTAAATGAATCATTAACTTGTGAGCCAGTAAATTGCTCAACGGCATTAACTGGTTTTGTGATACAACCAACATATCTGTAGGTCACACTGAAGGGAAGATTGTCTAAACAGTAACACACAGAAGCCCAGGAAAGCTACAATTGTGATCAGGAAATTAAGGCACTGGAACCCAGCAGCAGGTGAAAAGATAACCTAACACACTGTCATCTGGTGGAATATGATCTGTAGAAGGCAGTGATAGCAAGAGCAGTGTAGCATTAGGCAGTTTCTGGCAGTGTTACTAAGACTTCTCATTCCAGGACAGAGAGCAAATAGTACTTCCATATGTTCTGTTGAGAATGGCTCCAATCTACTGGCATTAAGTGTGAGTTCTTTACTACCAGATAAATGTAGATAAGTTTATGGAAATCTCAGCATAGAGCAACAGCAAGTTGGGGGCATTATTGAGGCTGATTTTGATTAAAAGAGTGAAGTGTATTGTAAAACTTAGGGTAAGATGACAGTAATTGGAACTGTGAATGACAGAGAAGCAGAAGTTTGTATGGTGGGTGGTATAAAAGAATTATTATTGCTGAATAGGGTATAATTTGCTGAAAGGAAGGAAAATTACTTTTAGACTGAACATAGTAAAGCTCTTTATGGCATATCAAGTTATACAAGAACACACTAGGTGTGTTGTAGTGGAGGAATAGTACAAAATGTAACAGCAGAATCATTTAAAAGTTGCCTGGAACAATTTGTAGCAAGAAAGAGTCTTGCATAAGTCGGGGCTGCAATAGATGTTGTCAGGTGTAGGTTGCTGTACTTTAGAGTCCTCTGACATATTTGCAGCTTCCAGAGTGCACAGAGGCACAAAAGAAACCAGTATGCTTTATCTAACTCTGCAGAGAGAAGCTCATAGCACGGGTAAGAGCCTCCACCCTTCAAACAGCATTTCTTGTCACTGTGGCTGAGCAAGGCAGAGCTGGGAGAGCTGGAGGGGTAGCCTGACATCCCCTTTCCCAAGGAGGAATCTTGGAGCAGTGCAGAGTCCGTTTGCCAGACTGCCACTCCTTAATCCTGAGCAGGAACCAGGCCAGGGCGAGGAGATGTGATCTGAAAGCCGTAGAACGCTGCTATTGCAAACCCTGCGGGGAATCCCAGACCCGGCACAGGCTGGAGCAGCCTGGGATGCTGCTCGTGCTCTCCAGAGGCACACTGCAGCAATACATCCAGCACTCACTGCCAGCAAAGCACTAAGCACTGCATCTGCAGCTTCATTTCAGGAGCAGATTGAAATTTTTTTAATTAAAAGCAGGGCTGCCTTTGCGATGGAATGGCCCAGGACTGTGCATTGACAGCTATTAGCTGATTTCATGCACTCATCCCAAAAGGCTGTAGCATCCCACCTTTAGAAAGGAGGTGCTCTTCCCCTCTAAATCAGTACTGTTTGAAGATACAGTTCTGTAAAACCTGTATAATGTTTCTCAGGTAGTACATTGCATTTTGGGGCAAAATTTGTTCTCTTTAACATTTTCAAGAAGTTTAACCTGTTATAGATGAAAAATGGTATAAGGGTTACACACAAGACTTCAAACATTGCCCATGAATTTAACTGAAAGAAGTAAAGAGTTTATCTCCATGTTCCTCAGGTGATAAGCCCAAATGTAGATTTGAGTCCAGAGAACTATGGCAGAGCTGTGTCCTGCACAGACTAGAGAATACCTCTAAAGGTAATGAGCAGCTGACAATTTGCAGTATATCCATGAATGGCCCAGCAGGTCACAGGCATTCTGGAGCTGGTAAGTGATGCACATCATCTGGAGATACAAAATAACATCACATTCTGCTCCACAAAAACCACAAGCTGACATCTAGAAGCTTGGGACATGAAACTGTTCCAGAAATATGTGTTCCATCCATGGTTCATTCCCTTTGACCTGGAGAGGGACATGAAATGCTGAACTAAGCACTGCCTGCAGTATCTGATTGGAGAAGATTAGAAAGACTATGAATTGTAGAATGTTAATCATGCTAAAAATTCACTAGGCCCTCTTCTGTCCTGGAGTCTGTGCCTTCTAAAATGGACCTGCTCCCCTGTGTGACTCAGTATGGCCTGAGACCTTGTGGCAATAAGGGGCCAATAAAAGAAAGTACTATGATAAAGAAAAAAATGTAAATTAACTTTCCACTACAGCAGGCCCACATGATGGAAAATTCACTGGGATGTGCCCTCTAAAGAGAGTAAGAGCAGGAGTTTGCTCCAGGAATAATCACAGAGATTAAATGTTCCTGCTGGTTGGGAACATTGTCTCTTCTGTTTATTTATTTACTTTTCTTTTTTTTTAATTACCTAAAGAGAACATGGGGTTTTTTTCAGGCCAGGCCACTTGGAAATGAACCATTTGGCTTGGGAATGCTCAGTGTGAAGGTCTGTCTTTCTGAGCTTCCATGGATAATGTGAGAGCTGGTGGGACTGCCTGTGATACTGGTCTTGTGGTCAGTCTGGTGTTCAGGTTGTAGCACTAGTCAGGAATTTCTGAGTATAAGGAAGGTAGACTTACCTTGAAGATCTGGGGACAGAAGTGTGCAGGTCTGTGTGTGTGAGCAGTGCAGTCTGGTTCTGTGTTTGTTCAGCATGCAGGGAAATTGTTCACCGACCTCAACAGTTGCCACTGAACTGTCCTTGCTTTGAGGAGAGGCTGGGACCAGATGTCTTACAGAAGTCAACTCCAACATGCCTTGTGCAATGGTTCTGAAATTGCAGTGCCTGAAGTGCAGTACCTGTGTCTGATACAGGTTGTAGTCTTTAATATATTGAAGGATCACATATAATGAAAGTGATATTCTCTTTGTCACATACACTATGAGTTTTAGCAGTGATTTTAAAGTGCTGTAAGATCTTTCAATGGAGTGGGGTGCTTTTATATTTGCTTTGGAGGCTCTGTAGAGCTGACCAGTTAAGTGTGACTCAAACCTCACATCACAACCCCAGGGTCTGCAGTGAGAATTATAAGTCCTTTTTAAGAAGGGAGACCTTCAGATCTCTGCCCATGGCAGCAATTCCTGCCAACTGCTCCAGGAGCTGTCATGATTGACTAAAGAGAGTGTTATGCTTGGCACTAAGGGCATCAGGGACCTTATCAGGGGAGAAAATTGTTTTTCATATTTCATCTGGGTTTCAAATCCATCCATGTGTCAGCATGCTTTATAACAATCTCAAAAGCACCACAAAGCCAAGGTAATTCTTGTATAAATGTTAGGACCTTTTGGGCTCTTTTATGAGCAAAGAATGGGTAGTGGAAGAAAGCCAGTGGAGAAGAAAAATCTCTGCAAATACTGGCTTCCAGGCTCAGACAGCTGTGTCCTCATTACTGGTAATAGCAAAGAGCTATGAATGTTGGGCAACATTCCCCTCTGAGTGTATACATAGCAAGCCATCTATTTATTTATTTCAGTGGTGGTGATCATTGGAAAATGCCTATAAGCCCTGCTCAAATAACTGGCTTTAACACAGATTTGGCATTCACTGCTTTATAATGCTTGAACCACATTTTCTTGCAATGTTCCAAGAACTGCCGCCAGCCAACTGAGTTGCAAACCATCCTGGATAAATGAAAACTGTGTGGATATGGGAGGTTTACTTTGTTCCAATTAGTGTGTGATGTGGATGTCTACTGGCACTTTTCCTGCTCTCCTTACTCTCAGTTCATGGCTCCCTGCAAAAAGATGTTTCATCTCAGAGGGCTTTCTCTCTCTCTCTCTCTCTCTCCCCCCTCTCCCCATTCAGTTACCTTTAAGGGCCTAAATTAAGACAGAAAATCTCAATATTTGTGACATTCTGATATAGCAAGATCTCAAAGGAGATGTGCTGAGCCTTTAGAGGCAGAAAATTGTGTTTTGTTTAGCCACAAGAACTGCCAGTTTTGAGCAAGACCATGACAGGTTCAAGATGGTTGCAAAACTCCCAGGCAGGACAAGATGTGAGGCTGAAACTGCATCAAAGAAAATTTCTAATAAAAGTTACCTAACATTTGCAGGAGTCCTGTCCCTCACCTGTAAATCAATAAATCAATTGAGATAAGGGCAGATCTTCCTCTGTATTGATCCTGGCATAAAACAGAAGTATTGATCTGGATGGTCTCGACTGAATTTTCACTCCATGAAACTGAAGATTCATTTCACTGAAAAACTGAGAAAAATTCCTGTCTTTCTGGCAATTGTTTCTACTTTACTACTACATGAGCTTCCAGACAAAGATTCTGTAAGCCAGGCTCTTTTCCCTGGTTATAATGGGTAGGTTGAGGGAATAAGGTGTTAGCCTCCTGGAGAGAGTCAAAGTGCCCATTGTATGTGTGTTTGACTCACAGAGTTTCAAGTGACATGAGGCAATCTATGGCTGTGCCACCTCCAGCTGGTGCCTCCTTGCATGCTTAAGCCAAGCAGTTTGAATCCAGTCCTTTACTGAATGAGATGCTGGTGATTATTGCTGAAGCTTTTGTGAGAGATCAGTTAGTGACAAATCCCATATTACTATTCCAGTTTCCCATCACAGAGATCCCTTGTTGTCTTTTTTTCATGTATAATGAAGATTTCAAGTTATCCTGTGAGAGTGACTACAGCATTCATGCTGAATGGTCTCCATGGGTATGTACATATTGGTCACCTATTGGTCACCTCTCTTGTATTTTCAGGTGTTTGCACAACACGCTTGATGTTGCACATCCAAAGTGGCTGCATTTTAATGGAAGAAGCAGCCCTTCCAATAAAAGTTTTGTTATAACCTGCAGGTGGATATTTGTATCCCTTTGTTTTCACTGTGGCTTTAGTTTCTGGATCCATTTGGATCAATTTCTCCTGCCGTATTAAAAGTCGGACTGTTCCCTCCTTTGCTAGTTATTGTGGTTTATTCACAGTCCCAGGCCTCTCCAGCCTGCCAAAACACTTGGAAAAGGAGCTCTTAATGACTCAGTTAAAATGTACGGTCAAGAAGTTCACTTATTAGAGGAAATGTAAACTGACCACCAATTGGCTAAACCAGCTGGCTGGACTATTTGTGCTTGAGATTTCACAAAGCTCCCCAGGGAACAAAAGTGGCAATAGCAGTTCTCTGCTTTTAGTTCTCTCATGTTCTGTACTCTAACAGAAAAGTCTCTGAAAAAATTTGTTGGAGGAGAAGCCAATAGCATTTCATCAACATGTTTAAAAGCTTTATAAATAATGCTTTAAATGCCTATATTTTTGATATTTTCTTTCTTTCAGGGTCTTTTTAAACTAACCCATAGAATTGCAGAGAAAATATACAATTCAGCCATAGAAAATTCACTTCTTCAGTATTAATGGTTCTACTCCTGTAAAATTTTATAAGCCTTCTCTAGAGATTCTTGCATGAGACTATTTCATATCATGCAGTAAACTGATGATTGTAAGGATCTTTTTTCTTAGTTCTGAGTGAGCATTTCCTGGCGCTGACCGCACATTTTTTGTTTCCATTGCAATAGAAAGTGCTACTTAGATAACCTCCCAGCCGCTGGGAGTATTCTCAAAAAACTCCCACTGGCTCCTCTTACCACCCTACCAGCAGATCACAGTGTGGTCACACAAAAAAGGTAATTTTGAGAAACCACAATAGCACTTCATTTATTCAGCTGAAAAATACATTTCCCGGTGATGAAGATAAAACCATGTTGAGCAAAAACTTCATTGCACCTCCTAATTCAGCAGGTTCAGTGTCAGGAGTGGAATCATAATCTGTCTGCCTCACTTCAGCAGGGTTCTTGGGTCACTCTTGTTCTGCTATACTGCAGCTATTTGACAGAGAATAAGTGCAGCAGGGAAACAGCTGAGATTCCCAAATTACATGCACTGATCATGCATTTCATAAGATGTGCAGAACCTGCAGCAGGAAATCATGAATCAAGAGAATACAGTTATGTTCCAGTTCATGGAGTTTCCTCCATCCTTAAGCAAAGCTCTTAGTTGAAATTAGGAGTTTGTCTTATTTTTGATCCCAGAGTCAGCATTGTGTGTCACATCCCAGACTGTGCATTTGTGCAAAAGCTCTCATGGGACACCAGGAATAGTCCACATCAGTGGCTGTGATCTTGTACCAACAGGAATTGGTGAGAGTGAGGATCTGTGGTCATGCAGGTGATGCCAAGTGTATGAACCACACACAGGTCTGCTCTGAGCAGAGAGGGCTGCTGGCCCTTTAGTCTCCTTGCTATGCACTTCTTTGCATGGCTCTCCTGTAAATCTCTGCCACAAAAGCAGGACTAGCACTGTGTTCACACAGTTTAGCTGTTTTTTATCATCCTTGAGTAATGTGAAAAGTGTGCTCACTAAGGAAAGGCTCAGATAGCTGGCAGGAGCCCTAGAACCTGTGACACATGTTGAGCAATTTTCATACCAGGCAGAGCGAGCAGAATTACAGATTCATGCCTCACACTTATTCAGTATCCATTTCCAGACTGACCCTCTGTGTGAAAAAAAACCACTTTAATCCTTGCTTAGACATCAACCAATAACCTAATGCATATGGGATGCAGATAGAAAATTAATTCAGCAATCAATGGCCAGTCCTCAGACAGCGAAATATGCAATTAAACAGGTGTTTAGGGAGTTGATCTTGGATTGTGTCCAAGCTCAGCAGGGTCAGTTGTCCTTGGAAAAAACACTGACCCCACACAGCAGCAGTTTGAATTTGGCTTCAGTCTGCACTTTAGGAATGTGGCATTATTATTTTTTCCCTTTTCTTATCAAATGTAATTATCTTGAGAAAAAAAAAGTTTTGAGAAAACATGTGATTTCACTGAGTAAAAATCTACTACTGAGGAAATTATTTTTCAGTGTCCAAATAAGGAGTGGGGGAGAAGTTTGGGGAAAGTGCTCTGTTCCAAGTAATCTTGGAACTGATACCCATGTTACTGAGCTCGGATGTTTAGTCCTGGCCTGCAATTATGCCTATAAAAAACAGACATCCAATCTTTGTATTATTTTAAAATGGAGCCCTGAGGGTTATAAATGACTGAATGAGCTTTAGTGTTTGAGCAGACAGAGATTCTGGAACGAGCTGTCAGCTTTGAGCCTCTCTTCCAGAATGCTGCATCTTAAGAGCCGGGTTAGCTCCTGGGGTTGTGACAGTAAAACAGTGGGACTAAAGCACAGACAGAATAAAATAAAGATAGGGCCCCAAAATCACCCATACCTCCTTGTAAAAGGGGGAAGAAGATTTTCCATGGCAAACGTTTTCCAGTCTGCAAGACCTGTGCTCTCACAACTGTCAAATTAATCTTCATATTATTGTGTTGAACCCCGTGGTGCTAGAGGCTCTCAAATAATCATGATGGCAAAAACATACCCACTTCTGTCAATGGCTGATCAACAGAAGGAAACACTGCCATAGCTACTACTGTGACCCACAGAAATTTGCAGCATGATTATCAGAATTCATTACTTAAGAAAGGAAGTCATGCATGCTAAATATGTTCCAAAGAGAACAAAATGTAACAGTCCGTCTGCGAAACAGCACACATTGCCAAAAGCATATTGTCTTGGAAATCTGCTGTCCACATTGGCTTCCCCCTTCACCACAGAGTCCAAGCAAAGTTTCACTTCTAATTGTCACAGCCTCCAAGAGCGTGGTTCTAGCTCAGGGAGGATAAGCCCACATCCTTCCATGACAGCTCTCTGCTAGTGCTGTTACTCCACTGTCAGCCAGCTGGGAAAGGAGCTGCCATGGAAAGAGTGGAGCAGTCACAGTGCCCTGAGCACAAACCACACCTGTGGAGGGATCAGTGCAGCCACAGATCCCACCACTTTCAACACCACTGGATGGACTGAAGGACAATAGTCTCCCTTGTTCCTGTTGTGGCAGGTGCAAATCATCTCTCTGGGATGGAACTTCCTTGGTAAACTTTCTACTCTGTGCATTTACTCTGTCATGTGGGATGTAACCACATGCTCGTAAGTACCAAGATTTTTTTTTCCTTTAAAAGTAGCTTTTTGTCAAGAAAATCTTCTCCTGCCTGAAGGGCTCTGAAAAGTCTCTGAACTGATGAGTTGACCTTAAGGACTTTGTTTCCTCCTGTATTCTTTAATGCATCAAGTCCTGCTCATGCACAGTCCTTTTGTTTTCTGAGCAGAAGAAAGGCAGTGTCTTTGCTTACAGTTTTTGAACCACACCTTCCAGAGGGCAGGTGCTCCCAGTTCCTAAACACCTCTGCTCCTTCTCCTGCTGTCTGCTGGCTCCTTCCCCTGGCTATCCACCTCATAAAGTTACTTAGATTGTTGAAAAATCTACTACTTCCTGCATGACCACATCCTCTAACCTGCAGTTTAGTCCTCCTGAGGCTCTTTGATTCAACAAATTGTCTGTGGTAATAACTTGGATTCTTCCTCTTTCACTTGGTTCATCCTTCATAAAGAAGCAATCACTCTGTGTGTACTGAAAGGAAGGTGGTTGGCATGCCCAAATTATTTAGGCTGATGACTTAACATCTTCCAGCACAAAAATGTCACTAACATTTTGTATGTTTTCCACATGTTTCTGAAGTTATTGAAAACATTAAAGGTACAATTTCTCTCACTAAAATACAGTGTTATTGATTAAGGTACAAATAAGAAAAAAAAGAAAGCATATACATACATTTAAATCTTTGCAGTTGAGAAATCATTGGGAAGAACTTTGCAAATTCCTATCCCCATTTTCAGTACTTTTGCTGGCCCAGTTAAATTTCCTAATGGCCTAGGAAATGGAAAATTAGGTAAGGCAAGCAGAAAATCTCAGGTATGATGGTTATGGATATAGATAAAAATAACTAAACATTGAAAGGTGTTAAATTATTCAGTGAGTACTTTAAGACACCACTTTGACCACATAATCTGTAATTTTTGTGACCCAGGACACCTTACCCATCAAACGGTGTTTCAAAGACAGAGTTTTTCACTACAGCATATTTCAAAGAATAAATACTGTTGAGGTTTAAGGCCCTAAAATATGGGAACAACCTTTAACATCCTCATTTTTTCATATGTAATCTCACAGCAATACTCATAGTTCTGTCTGTAAGGGTAAGAAGAGGTGTGAAAGCCAAATAACTCTTAATTTGCCACAGATTATGTCAATAATTCTCTTCCTGCCTCAGTAACTGGAAACTTTGAGGTTCCATGCACCATCTACCATGTGCTTTATTATGCTTTTCAGATGCTTAATCAGAAGGACTAAAGCTTGTGTCTTATTTTTATTCTGAATTTGTCTTCTAAACACTGAATTATATCTCATTGTCTTTTGCTTTAGCTTTAGGGACCGTCTCCAGTTAAGAACACAGTTTCCATGAAGATGTTTACAGATCACAGGCAAATATACCTTGAACCTTTTCTTAAAGAGATTACTAAATGGAGCATTATCTGGCTCTAAGATAAATTTTCGTGGCTTGGAATAACTCCTTGGAATCTCTTGGTATCTCTTTGCAAAACTTTCAAAGTTTTTGAAGTGTTGACACCAAGAATGTATTTCAGTAATTACTGCACTAATGCAATATACAGTGGTAAGAACCATTTCCTGTGCCTACTCAGTGCCCTCATGTTTATGCTTGTCTTTTCAGCAACATGATGTCAGGAAAAGTTCATGTTCAAGTGATTGTCTGTAACAACCCCAGAGTTATTTTTTTGACCTACATTTTTTACTCTTGATATATGACCTTGCATTTGTCTGTCTTGAAAAGCACTTTCAAATGTGCTCACCATACCTAGCAAAATACTTTAATGTAAGACTTCATTTGACGTTTTATTTCTTAACTCTACCAGCTTGTGATCCTCTGCATTTTATCACAGATGTGGAAAACAGTGGGCCAAACCCAGATCCTCAGAATTCCACATTTATGATTCTCTCTTGAAAGCTTTGAACTCCCAGTTTTAGCCTCTTTGGTTTGAGAAGTACTGAATATGTCTGGTCTCAATTCCATGGATTAGAGAGTTGGGTTTCTTTTTATGCTGTGATTTCTTGCAATATTGTTGATACAAATAAGAGTGGTCTCAGTCCTGTATTCTTGGTGGACATGAGTCAGTACCATAAAAAGATCTCCTGATAAGCATTAGCCTCTCTGGTGAGATGTAGTGTTGTGCTGCAGTTTCACATCTAGGTTTCCTTTCTGTCTATATTAATATGTTACCCCATTTTTTGTGTATGCATGGCTTTTAAATTATTTCTTTTTTCTTTAATTTATGAGCAGTGAATTAAAAATTTCATTCATTGTTCTATGATGTGGCTACATTCTAAAGAATCCAGTAATACTCCTAATATTAGCTTTTACAGATAATAAAACACAAAGCCAGTAATTTGCATGCTAAACACAATTAGTTCATGTATTTATTTTGACATTGTAAATGATATCTATCCAGTCACCAGGCATCCTGCCATCCATTAAAAATACAATCTGTACCAATAAAAACAAAGCATCAGCACATCATATCCTACAAAAGGCAGGCAGCCAGCCAGAAATATATAAAAAAATCTTCTCCACCCTTGCAATCCCCAGATGAAATCCCACTGCCCCAGCCACCTCACCTCTTGTCAAAATGTCAAGCAAAGACAACATCACACCCCAGAGCTGCTAAACCAAACCACCACACAGCCATAATTTTTTAAGGCAAACACACTGATCTAAGAGAGAGGGATGTGGTTAATTTTGGAGTATTCAGGCTTAGGCTCTTGCAGCACGTTTCCTTACAAATGGATATGGAGATGCCATGTCCCCATTCTCTCATTCTGTCAGGAACCCAGAGATCTTTAAAACCCGTGGCTTGGAGCCACGAGGCTCTGCTCATTGTAGGTGGTATTTCTTAGGAGGCAGAGAGAGAGGTCTGGATGGGCCATGTGGCTGCTCTCAGGATTCATCTGGGAAGTAACAAAGCGAATCGTTCCCACTTCAAGTCAGATTTTAATTTGTCTGGAGTCCTGCCTGAACTTCTGCCTTTGGAATTAGCTGTGGGAGCAGTAATGTGGATACAGCAACTGGAAGGATGGATGAGAGAAGTGAGTACAGCAACTGGAAGGATGGGTGAGAGAATAGAGATGACCACTAATTTAATAGCACACAGCAGGATAATCATCAAGAGCTGTAACAACCAGAGCCAGCTTTGGCCAAGCACTCCTTGGCAAGAGGAGTTTTGAACAGTGATCCATCTATCCTGCCTTGGTTCTCTAGTGTTGAACAACTGCTCTCTCAAAGGAGTCACCCAGAGTCACTAGTCATCTGGGAAAATCTGGATTTGTTCAAAATTATTAGGTATGACAACCTTTAACATCCTCACTTTTTTCATATGTAATCTCACAGCAGCACTCACAGTCCTGTCTGTAAGGGTAAGAAGAGGTGTGAAAGCCAAATAACTCTTAATTTGCCACAGACTATGTCAATAATTCTCTTTCTGCTTCAGTAACTACTGGAATCTTAGAGGTTCCATGCAACATTCTGAGTACCACAGAATTTAGCTGAAAGAAACTTGGATGCTTCCAAGGTCCTCTAGTAGAACATAATGGTTTCAGAATGAAGGTTAATCTTTTATTTCAGATCTTGCTAGCCAATGTAGCATCTGCATAAATTTTCTGAAAAAGTGGTATCTTGAAATGTTCATATAATAGGGGCAGGTTGTACATGAGACAGGTCTGTGACCTGCTCTTGTTTCTGTTTTGTTAAATGGTCACAGGCTTGTCCTTTAATTCCTTAATCTTGAATTTCCTCGTTAAAATCCAGGTGCTCTGGTATTTATCACCAAGTGGGATATTGCAGGGCTTTGTAGACCAGTTTGATTTGTGTTAGGATTGGATGGCATCAAATAAAAATAGACTCACTGTGGACAGGCTTTGTACACAAGAGGGCAAGCCCTGAAGAATTTTAGGTGCTAAACAGTGAGGGAGGCTGGACTATGGCAGAGATTTTGTAATCCCTGTTTTTCAAATAGGAAGCAGGGTGATGGAAGATGAAAAGCAAGGAAGAGTTCTCAAAAGATAAATTCTCAGCCCATGAGTTACAGTGTGGTCACTGTCTCTGGGCTGGCTCCTTGCCCTGCAGGGTAACCACCAGGTATTTAGTCTGTCTTCTCTGAGGACAGATCTAATTTGTATTTCCTTCCTAGTCCACCTCATGGCTATTCTTTGTTGCCACATACTGAGTCATCTAGCCAAAATCACACAAGGTATGCCTTATAATTAAAGACTAGACTTGTTGTTTGGGTGCAGGTAATATTTTCTAGAGATCTTGGTGATGAGAGGTACTAAAAGCAGGTTTGCTATAATGAAAACCATCCTTGTATTATCAGTGATGGGTGACAGCATTTGATGCTGAGATCATCACAATTTGTTTACATCTTGAATGGAGGGCAGTGGGGTTTCTAGGGTTTCTTGCTAGCATGCTCCCCTTTAGTAACTCTTCTTCTCTCCAGCTGATCAGACTTTACTTTGGGGCTCAGATGACAACTCATTGCAGTATTTCTGTCCACGGTGAAGACTCTGACACAAGTTATGCTGTGTCAAACACACTCTTCCAAGCTTCAGAAAAATGCTCCTCAGGGATTTCTTAGCCACATGTGTTACCCTTGCATTGAGTAGGCCTTACAGGTTTTTATTCTCTGAATTTGTCTTATCTGCTTTGAACCTATAAAACTATTTAGGATCTATTATCATGTACAATTAGCATCACAGTTTTGCTCTAGCATTGTGTAGGACCCATCACAGAGGCAGAGGTAGCACAAAGGGGCTTTGAGGTCCCAGAGCATGAAGACATCTAAGATTTATGCTTGAATGGGGCAGAAATAACCTGTGCAAGTAGACAAAGAAATTATTTACACCTTATTGACAGACTGTCAGGTTCCACTTGCAACCTCTTGCAAATTTTCACTCAAACAAAAATGCCTTCGAAGTGTTTTGACATAATTTCTATGTCTATCCATTATAGGCAAACTCTTTGAAGTTCTATGGTTAGTTTTCTCCCCAGTAGGAATAATCTGGGTTTGTTTGGTGTTTTTTTTTTTTTTGTTGTTGTTTCCCTGCCAAATGTCTAATTTTGACTTTACCAACCACATTTGCTCTTACTGTATGCTTCACTGTATAAATGGGCTGGGCTGGACACCCTCTGTCTCCCAGGTCTGGCATCTTTCAAGAAGATACCTTATGTCTGGCCAATTGCACCAATTGTTGCACCAATAGTTTTTTTCAGTGTGCAAATATCTGCTCTCACTTAGTGAGCCCATATAATGTGGATAACCCAGGGCAGACAGCCTGGGGTTATAGTACCTGTTTCAACTGTGAAGGCTGCTTGCCAGAAATACTTTATTTGAAGGTATTGGCTGGGTCAATCAGAGTTTAATGGCACCTCATGGTAAGGGGCAGTCTTAGAGAATGCCAGACATGAAATACAGAACTGGGTGTGCACATTCAGGCCCACCCAAAAAGATTTGCTGCTACCAGTAAAGCTGTTTATACTTGTTGATTGCATAAAACTTCTTTAGTGAAGTCACCCAGGCACTATTCAGTGCAAAATGTGAGGCATCAAGATGCTCTGCATAGATGACTTCAGGTTCATCAGATTTTCTGGCAGAAACTCCACAGGAGGCCTCCATTGTAAAAAATGTTGCATTCAAATGGAAATATGCTTCCAATACCACCACAAAAGGTGAAGACTGGGAGTAAGCAAATAAATCTGCTTGGTATAAAGCAAATGGAAGAAGATCAACATCTTACTTCTCTGGAGTGGAGCTCAAGGAACTGCTACAAAGATGACTTGGGAACAAACCCAATCCCATAGTCACCCATTGATTTAAGTGAAGGACACACTGGACTCCTGCAAGAAAAATGCACCACAGAAGAGTGGAGGATCTGTAGTCTTCAAGCAGTCTTGCTACCATATGTGGCGAGACCATGATGCTCATTTTGTTTTCACTTTGCTTCACCGACTAATATTACTGGAAGCAGGGAATGTGGAAAATGAAAATCTCCTTTTTAAGCTTAGTGCCAACTAGGAAAAGCAGAACTGGCCAGATCCCAAGGTACCATTCCTAAAAGAATAAGCAAGCATGACAAATAGAAAGCTTTTCATTTAGAAAACATTAATGTCATTGTTCTTAAATTTATGGTTAGATAAAATCTCTGTTCAGATACTTCCAATTATGTGTGATATGCTGTTGAAGGGAGGATCCAGATTTTTTAGCCCAATCTCAGAAGCAATAGCTGAACTGAACAACATATTTATGGACCTGTGTAGTCTAGACGTGTTATCTTACCCTTTTCCCACTTCCCCCACCATTTTGCCAACCTTCATCTGGCCAATAAACACATGGGAACCGATTTCTGACAGAGTTCATTACCTCTAATTGTGCCCCTCTTGTTATCTTACCAGCTTTGACTCACCATAAATTGCTCCAGTACAGATGTTGGCAAGATAAGAACTCTAGACTCTCTCCATATGTATAATAAGTATGTATTTATTTATATATCTGAACATGTTAGATATGCTGCTGTGGTAGACTGGATCAGTTATTTCATGCCTGCTGGGATTGTACAGCTGACTGGCTGTGCTTGCTGCCCTGGGGGCACATACAGAGCTGTAATTCCTGCCCTCTGCTGCCTGCTCCAGCCCAGGGCACTGGTGAGAAACTTTCAGTCATGACCTAACAAGGTCTGGGTTAATAAGAATCAGGGAGGATCAAGGGAGCAGCATTGCTAGGATGACATAGTGCTTCAGCAAAGGCCAGTGCACAGTGTGCTGGAATAAAAAATACTTCAGGTATCAATAAATAAAACATAGAATTTAGGTTGGCTGAAAACATGACACAATTTATCTTTTGGCATTTCAATTTCTGACATCTAGAGGCAAACCTGACGCCTGAAACATCAGGGAAGATATTGAGCAAGGCGTGATTCAGGCTGAACTTCTGACTCTGAAAGGCATTTTTAATCAGTTAGGTTCCAGGGTCCTGGCTTATATAAATGTAGGAATGCTATTCACCTCCTTTGTAAAAAAATAAAACAAGGTAAAAAAAAATCCCACAACAAAAACACCCTAAGGGGTTGTAATAAAAACCCAAATACATTAAACCAAATAAAGATGGGGAGGGGGGTAAAATTAAAAGAAAATAGTATTATTGTCAGGAAATTGATTCCAGGGAAGTATACATTTTTTGGTCAGGTAAAGGTTGATTTTTGGTTGAACTTTCTGTCTGAAAAGTTACACTGAGATGGTCTGCACTGGTGGGGGTAGGAAGCAATTTTTTTCTATCTCTGAGTTGTGTTTGTACATCTCACAAACTCCCCTTCATCTCTTACTTTTCAGTGGGGTTGCACAACCCTTTCAGCAGGCTGTCCCTAGGACTGAACACTGCCCTGTAGCATGGAAATCCCAGCTCAGTGACATAGCAAAAGTGGAAGTAACAAAAAGTTTGTGATAATGAGAGGCTTTCCATGAGGAGAAAAACTGCAACAGTGTCACCTGCAAAACTGAGAAATTTGATGTGCACCCTCAGTTCTCACTGCCCTCAGACATTTATTATTGTGAATTTTCCTTCAGGTTATGGTCATTCTCTCTACTCCTCCAATCTCTGGTTCCTTGCACAGAGGCAGTGTACACACTGCACAGTGTGAAAAATCTTCTGTCGTTGCTATTTCTAACATTTTCCTTCTGTATTTCTGTGTTGCAGATGTGGATGAATGCGCTTCAGATTCTCACCAGTGTAACCCCACCCAGATCTGCATAAACACTGAGGGGGGCTACACCTGCTCCTGCACTGAAGGCTACTGGCTGTTAGAAGGCCAGTGCTTAGGTAAAATCCTGATGTGATATGGTCCCTGAGTATCTGAGTACTCCCTGAAATGATGTCACTGAGCACTTCTGTCAAGTGCACTGTTAAACCTTCAGCTGTGTGGAAACTGCCTTTTGCCTCTGTAAGTGCCAATGAGGTGCTTGGCAGAGAGACTCCCTCATGGAACAAAAACAGAGGTGTAAATGCCGTATGACCAGCATCATATGTAATCAATATTGCAATAACTGGGCTTTTCGTATTCCCAGTCTGAAGGATTCCCTTTCATATAAGATCAATTGTAAGCATGTATGCATAAAGATTTTTGCCCAAACAGACCTGTTCTTGCCTTACTGTGACAGTGTGGACCTGAAGGGATCCATATTTGATACCAAGAAATGGCACAGACAGTAAATCCTTAGTCAACCAATTCTTTTGCTGGGGGATGAGAAAAAAATTACCTCTGAACTGGGTGCCATTTCACTATCTTCCACACAGTTTTATTTCAATTTTATTATTTTCCTTCCAGCAATGTCCTGTTCATCCTTTTAGCTCAGTCCTGTTCAAAAAGCACCACTCAACAAACAGCACAGGAAAACCTTCCATCTCTCCTCTCCTCCAGCCCTTTCCCCTCACTTGACATGCTCATGGGATGATGATGTAGATGCTAATTTTAGGTACCCAGATAGGACCTAGGAATCACCATACAGCTTTTTTTAAGAAAAGTTTGCCCATTGTTAGGTTTTTTCCCTGCAGTGCAGGTTGTTTGGTGCCAGCTCTGCAGAGCTGGACCATCTCATCACAACTCCACTGGAAGGAGAATGGGCTTTCCCTGCCAGGGCATCCCTGGAGCATCTCCAGTTATTTTCCAGCTTTCTCCTCCCAAGTACCAATTCCATGAAGGACTCACTCCTGGCTGCTTTCCTAACTACTGCAGACAGCTGCTGTGCAATTCACCTGGCAGGGACCAGGCTGAGCCCTGTCCAAGCTGGGGTCTGTGCAGCCATAGCCACTTCAGAGAGTCACTGTTTTGTAGTTTCCCTGGCATAAGAAGTCTCCAAGGCCCCTGCTCCTTAATCTATGATAAATCAACTTCTCCTGGGGAAAAAAAGGCTTGTGCTGGGGAATGTACACAGTGATGTGGTAGAGTGGGAATGAGGGAGGGAAGGCAGGCAGATTCTGCACTGAATCACCTGTTCTGTTACCCATTTAGGGTTGTGTGCAGCATTCAGGATTTGAACATAGATCTAAAATACTCTTCTGCTTGATGGATATAGCAGAGAACTGAAATGGCTGCATTGCTGAATTGAGTACCTGCTTATGCTATCTAAAATAGGCAATAACATCCCAGTATTGCCCTATTTAAGTAATCATGGGGTGGACTATTGCTAGGCAATGCAAAAAAGGAAAAACAAATTGTGGTTAAAGTTGCTATACTTTTTCCTAAATTTCAAAGAAGTCTCAGTTTTCCCATACTTTACACTGGCTTTGGAGAAGCAATTTTCACTACCATAAAGTAGTAAAGGAATATTTATTGTAATCAGGGGGCCAAGTAAGGGTTTAGAGACAGATTTTTTTTGATGCACTGTTAGTAGTGCAGTGGAATTCAGTGGAATTACGAATTACTGTTAGTAAATCACCATTACAAAAACCTTCACTTCTATCTGTTGCAATTACCCCCATAAAGTTTACACAGAGCAGCCAGTGCAGCAGTATCCACATGACCCACAAGAAGCAGCCCTACAGAAGTCCTTTTCCCCAAAATTTAGCACTCTTGAGATAACAGTCCTGCTAAGGACAAAGCATGGATTTAATGTAATGCATTGTGTCAGTGCAATGAGTTATTAATTTACTTAAAACCCATGTTATTTCTGCAGGATGTGGTGAAGCCTACTGCTGGTGTACTCACCACCACTGACCTGGCCTTCAGCTTATCTTGCTGACTGCACATAACACACTGGGTTTTCTACTGCACAAATTTAGCTTCAAAGCTTTGAGAGCAGCCATTAAAAAAATCTCCATAAATCAAAAGCCAGTTGATATCAAAGGAAATGTTAAGCCTTTGGAAGGACAACTATTCCAGGTGTTTCATTTCAGTTCTTAAGTTCTGGGGCAAAAATCTTCTACTACTTAACATCTTACATATCTTGGAGCATTTTCTTGTGCTCTTAGCACTCAGTTGCACACACTGCTAATGCTGCAATTCAGCCCAAACTGCTATTTTGGCATTAAATTAACTGTTTATACAGTCTATTATTTGTCAGTTAAAATCATATAAAAAGAGAATGTGACTATTAAAAAGAAATCTTTCAAAAATATCCTCACTAAAAAAAGAAGCCTTTAGCAACAAACACTTCTGTTCCAGTGAGTAGCTTTGGTATATGTGGAGGCAAAGAAGGTTTCTATTTTGATTCTGCCAAAATTTTGCTGCAATGTTGGCTGTGATTGTGCTGGCAAGGCTGTGCCAGCTGTCAGGTATCCTTTGAGGGAGCTGCTTAAAGGAACAGACTGGGCTGCCTGATTTAAGGTGAAGATAACAGCAGTGACAACCAATCCATCAGACACACTGGTAGATGCCAGATGTGGATTAAACCACATCACCACATCCTACTGGGGAGAGGTATATTTAAACTACAGCCCCATGTCTGAAGGCCTGAAGTTTGGTGCTACATCCCTAAGCAGTGTGCTGGGTTATCGCTGTGTTATCAGCACTGTTGGCTCAGTGCTTGCTGCTGTGTAGCCCCTGTGACAAGCAGACTGCTGACTTCTGCCCTTCCCACCCACAGACATAGACGAGTGTCGCTACGGCTACTGCCAGCAGCTGTGCGCCAACGTGCCCGGCTCCTACTCCTGCACCTGCAACCCCGGCTTCACCCTCAACGACGACGGCAGGTCGTGCCAAGGTACGTGTGCGGCAAGCTACGGCCGAAACCCTGCTCCCCCCTCAGCAGCACCCCTGCAACTTGCTTGGCTTTTAGAACACAAGTAACCTTCCCAGCATTGCTTTTGAAAGTGGCCACACGTTTGGCAGGCAGGTGTTTCTGTAGTTTCGCGGTACCTCGAAGGTACCTCGAAGGGGTTTGGGTGCAACGTGACCGCTGGATCAGGAGCAATAGCACAGAGGCCCAAACCTCAATTCACTCAGTTCAGTGGAATTACCAAGAGTCAAGGCACCGAATCTACTATTAAAATCTGAGGTTGTGTGACCCACCTGAGACAGGAAACCTTTGTCACATCAGTAAATCAGAGTCTCCCAAGATCCAGACTGGAGTCCTAAGCATTAGACCACCTTTTGCTGTGACGTGCAACCTCAAAGTCAACACAACCTCTTCCCAGTCTCCCTAGCAAGGCAGGGGGCATCTTCCCACATGCTGCAGGAAAAAGGTCTGTGCTAATGATGCCCAGAAGTTGCTTATGTCCTACAAGGACAAAAATATTGCTTTTGCCTTAGCCTGAGGTTTCCATAAGGGCCTCTTGTCATTCATTGCCTTTTCTTTCTCAAGAAAATCCTGCTGCATTTTTTTATCAGGTCTGTTATGACAATATTGGTTCAATGGTTTTCAAATTGCAGGATAAGGACAGAAACATTTGTAATAAAAATTTCATCCCCATCTTCCATGTTATTTTTTTATTGAAGACATTCCCAAAATGCTTCACTTCCACACACGTTGTGTTTCCAACATGCTATTCCCAGGCATCAACTGAATCCAAATAAACAACACTGACTTGGTTATACTTCTCCAGAACAAATCGTTCTGGCTGTACAGCTAATCTCTTTGAAATGCTCTGCAGTAAAAAGGAATGAAACTTGAGTTTGGGGAGAAGTCACTGATGAATTTGGCATTGGTTTCCTAGATGTGAATGAATGTACAAGTGAAAACCCTTGCACTCAGACCTGCGTCAATACCTACGGCTCTTTTCTCTGCCGCTGTGAACCTGGCTATGAACTGGAAGCTGATGGAGTTAACTGCAGTGGTAACTGTCTCATTTATTGTTTTGGTTTCCTTAATTCTATTACCTTTACTTTTGCAAAGGTATTGTTTTGTACATACTTTTTAAAAAGTGTTTTGCCTTGGTCCATGGTAGCATCAGGATAGCTGCAACTCACATGATCTTCTTTGCAGCTAAAGCACACAGCAAATACCCAGAAAAGCTCAGTGGAGGAGGCTTTAAAGAAATAAGCTAAATACTCAAAAGCTCCAAGGTAACAGCAAAACATAAGAAAGCACTTTGTAATGCTGAACAGGAAGCTTTATTAGAGCAAGTAGAGATAGTCCTAGAACATTCTTCCATGATTAAAGAAATACTTTATATAAAGCACTTTTCCATTTGTCTGTTGAATGCATGTATTGCTCTTGCCCTTAACGACTGCTCACTTCTGCCTGAAACTTTCCCCAGTTTCCCCTGTATGGCTCTGGCTTCACTTTAGAAACAATATCTGATTTCTCAGTACAGTTATTGCTGATCTGTTCAGCATACAGCAGAATAAATTGTGCTTATGTCACTATAATTTTTCCTCTCTGGTTTTTGTTTTTGGTTTTATTTTATTATTTTATTTTAATTGAAGGCAAAACTTATTTCTTTGCTTATTGTTCCATCAGCCTGATAAAATTAGAGAATACAGCCAATATTTCTTGGAAGGAAAAATGCACTGGAAAATACTTGAGTTTTAATTTACAGTAAACAGATGTAACATGCTGTTTCTGAGAGAGAAGACATGTGATATGCAGTGTACATGATTAGTGTTTTCCAAGATATTTTTCGTACAAATCGCCTTGTTATAATGGAAAGAACAAAATTCACATTAAATATCAAAAGCGTCTTAAGAATTAAACATTTAGACTGCAACACCTAACTTCTTAGTGTTCTGCTTTCTGATGGATTTTCTTCTTCTAGTTGATACTCCTGAATATTTTTTATGTATTCACCTCCTGAGCCACCTGGGAGTCTGAACCAGATAAGCTCATTGCAATGCCCAATAAGGTGGTGCTTGAGCCTCATCCATGTCTGAGAGCTAAACCAGCAAAAGAGACCTTCCACCACCCAGATACAGAGCAGAAAATCTTTTCCTCACAATCTTGTGCAAGAAAATGTTTGACAAAACAGGTCAAGTTTCTCTGGATGAGGTTCTTCCACTTCCCAGGCAATCACTAGACATCTGAGGCTTGCAAAGGGAATGCCTGGATAGGAGGACACCCAGGATTCAGATTTACTTCAACAGGAGTGGGGTTAGTCCATGGTCTAGCAGCCAACTTACCTTGAAGTTGGGAGGCATTCTTGCCCCAGTTCAAGGAGAGAGGCAGAGATTCTGACCTGCCTTTCCCAACATCATCATTATTTTCTAACCACGGAGGTCTTCCAGATGCATTAGATGTGCTCTGAAATGACAGCCATCCTGTTGTCTGCACAGAGTCAGCAGAAGGCCAGGAGTGTTTAGGAACACTGTGGGCTCAACAGCAGAAATGTAGAACCCTCAGGGCTCTAAGTCCCTCAGCACCTGACAGCAGCCAAGGACCAGTTACACAAAGCCAATATGCTGGAGGTCTGGGCTAGGATGCCAGAGGGTGGCTGATATCTCAGTCACTGTATGGAGTCAGCCCTCCACATATTTTCAGGAAGGTGTTTATTTCAGTGAACTCACTGGGGAAACTCACACAGTAACAGGACTATGTAGGTGTAGAGCTCCTTTCATCTCACTTTTGATAATCTGATTTCAGCCCTAAAGCCACTTGGATATATTTGGACTTCAAATACTTTCCAATCCATCTGCACAAAACACCAGAAGTGGATAAATGGACTGGGCCCAATTTAGAAGAAAAGGAAATTCAGTCTGAAGAGTAAAAGTGATTTGCCTGGGAGAGTCAACATGTCAGGCCTGGGAATAAGAACTTGGGAGTTCCTGGCTGGGGCTCTGGCCTTTGTTTCTTTCTTCCCCTGAACAGGGAAATAAGGAAATGATTAGTGGCAGCCTCCCTCGGCCTAGTGCCTTTGCATGTGTTTTCCCCTCAGTCAGCCGTGCCTCCATGTGCAGCTCTGAAGTTCTCTCTCTCACTTGAGCTCAATTCTGCAGAACACCATGACTGGTCAATTCATGAGTGCAAGGGCGAAAGAGCACAGTTTCTGCTTTCAATCAGCTATCTGACATAGCTTCCTGGGTATCTGGGAGAGGGCTGGACCTGCCAGGATGTCTGACCCAGGCTGGGATGTGCTCTTACAGTCTTGCTGGAATGACTTGGAAATAACTGACTAGAGGCTAAGAAACATAAAACAGACAGGGCTGGCTGCAGGAGTTCTGCTGGAACCCATGTGGCCCTGGGAAAGTGAAGCTTGCTCTCCAAAAAAAAAAAAAAAAAAAAGAAAAGAAAACTACTGCCAAGTCTCTCCTTTAATTTTACAGTTAGAGCTTTGTTGTCAGAGTATCTCTATCTTTGACGTAAAACAGAAATGAAAACATGGCCAACTGGTGACAGGTATTAGAAAAGAAAAACAAATAAATAAAAGCCATACATTGTGTTCAGCAGCAGCTTTGGTTTCCTTGGGAAAGAAGTGTTTAACCAAGAATTTACTGTACAGCATTTTGTTGGGTTGCTGCAGAGTTCTAGGGAGCTGCAAGTCAGAGCTGCAGCCAGCCTCCAGCTAAAGGTGATGGGCAGGTAGTCTGCATGGCCACCTGCCTGCAGGACTGCTCTTTTGACAGTAAAGCCAAGGACACTAAACTTTGTTTTACCACTGCAGACATGGACGAGTGCAGCTTCTCAGAGTTCCTCTGCCAGCACGAATGTGTGAACGGGCCTGGTTCTTACTACTGCACCTGTCCTTCGGGCTACAACCTGCTTGATGACAGTAGGAGCTGCCAAGGTAACATTCCTGCACTGATTAAAACCCAGAAAATAGATCCTGTGTCTAGAAAGAGGTTTTCAAGAACTGAGATGCTTGCTCTTGGCATTGCACAGTGAAATACTCGTAGGGGCCAATTATGCAATTCTGGTAAGAATGTCATCACGTGAATATTGCTGCTGAGGTGAATTGGTGTGTTGTTTTAAGTAAGACTTTATTGGCTAGGAAACAGCTACACAGGAAAGACCTCAAATGCTCTCTCCTCTGCTGCACGTCTCTACTTTCCCCATTCTCTAAGGTCAGAGAGTTTGAGCAGCCAATTCCTTTCCATTTTTTTTTGCAGCATTTAGCATGTGGGAGCACTCTAATAAGCAGAAATGAACGGAGTAAAAACAGATCTTAAAAGGGGGGACAGTTATTAAAAAGGCCACCTCTCACAGTATAAGAGTTTTATGAATTTTGGGGTAATTCATTAAGATGGAACCCAGTTTATAGGAGTATCTTGTACATATTTCCCTGCTTCAGCTATTCTCTCATTCCTTGTGTTTTAGATATCAATGAATGTGAAATAAGAAACTTCACCTGCACTTCACAGCAAACATGTTTCAATATCCCAGGAGAATACAAATGTTTAGACCCAGTACGATGTGAGGAGCCTTATCTCCAGATTAATGAGAAGTGAGTAACATACCCACAATCACAAAAGCAAATTCTGTCTATGAGAGTTGTATCTAAAGTAAACCAAATAAGCTGCAATTTTACAGCCATGAAGTCTGTCTAAAGAGCTATACATACATGCTATTGCTACATTTACCACTGGTAAGCTTCATAAAAATAATAAATTGCAATTCCTTACCAGGTCACCAGGTATGATATTATATGATTATGATATGATATGATGATATGATATATGATATGATACTCAGATGTATGTGAAGTTAGATTGGAAAAACAGATAGTGGTTAGTTGAGAATACAGCAAGGCTTGTAATATAATAAGAGATATTTACTTACCTTACTAACTGATTTCATATATGCTCAAATGCAGCCTGTTTATTAGTAGAAATATTTCCTGCAAATGGTAACTAGTTTATGCCTGGGAAGTACTTTAAAACATTAGATGATAGTTAGAGCAGGATACATATAGTTTCTTATTGCTAAAAGGTTAAAAGTTCTAAATAGTTCACAGACTGATCCACCTTGCCCAGAAATTGAGTGTCTGGATGGGGCTGTTTGCACTGTTACTGTCTCAAATGGGAATCATTTGAGCAAGCAAACAGTAGATCCTACATTTCTAAAAATAGGCTGTTTCTTTTTCATTTTAGTATGTATTTGCTGGAGCTCAAAATATTTCAGTTCCAGACAGATCTTGATATACTGCAGTCCATATTACTTCATCCACGGTGTTTGCACTAAACCAAATAATCTGGAATTGCTTGGTAGCCTAATGTATTTTATAGAAAGGCAAGAGATTAATAATTAGCTTCTTTCCTTTATAAATTATTAATGTATTTACATTGCTTTCTGAACTAGGGCAGCTGAAGAGTGGACACGTAGTGTTTGTCTAGTTCTGGGGTTTTCTACCTTGGTGGTAGCTTCTTATACTGGAATTTGAAATAACTGAATCCTCTGCATCTAAATTCCCCAGAGCCCAACTAGAGAGTCCTTGCAGAGCAGCTTGCACCAGAACTCTTGATCTCTGAGCTTTGTGTTTGGTGGCTTTGGCTCATGTCTAGATGAGATTGCACTTAATTTGTGACATGTGTCTAGAAGTGGTCAGTATAAAAGCCAAGTGAATTCCTTGCATCTGTGTTTTCTGTGGGAGGAACTGGGTGTTCATCATGCCAGGGGCCTCTTGATGGCACACATGCCAGATGCACTGTCTGAAACTGATGTCAGTAGTGGAGATTATAGAAAAAATAGTCAGATTCCCCCAACATGGCTTTTATAAAGGGATATCCTGCCTTACAGCTTTCTTAGAGCTCTCTGAAGAAACCAGCAGCATGTGTCTAGGGCACATGGACTGATGCAGTCTGCTCCCATTTCCAAAGGCTTCTGAAAATACCCTCACATTGCTATTATGGAAATTGAGCAGTCATAAGTAACAGAGAAAAGTCTCAGGAAAAGAAGATTAAGAGGCCGAAAGATAAAAATTAAACATAGGATAGTATTAAGTTGTCAACTTTGCCACTGAAGTTCTGCAGAGGTCTGAGCTGGACCTACGTGGTCCATCATAAGCAACCTGGGAAAAAGAACAACCCATGAGATGGGCAAAGTCTGCAACAGTACCTGAAGACAGTAGACAAAGGAGTGGGTAGAAAAATATTGCAGAATAAGCCTCAATGACTGTTCAATAAAAATGGCAGATGAAATTCAATGTAGATGAATTTAAAGTAAAAAGAAAATCCCAAATTCACAAATTAAATAAGGACCACTGATCTGATCATAATCCATGCAAACTGAGATTTGAGGGTTCTAGTTCCATGACCTGCAGTACTCACTAGAGGTCAGAAAAGCAATCTGATTTTCAGGTGTTAACAGGCAAAGAATATCCCTGGAGCACATGCTATTGTGTACCACACCTTCAAGACTGCACAGTTCCTTCCCCTCCTATCAAAAGAAATATAACTGGATAAAGGTTCATAAGAAACAATGAGGATAACCAAAAGTATGGAATAGCTTCCTTGTGAAGAACAGCTAAGTTAGAACCCTTCAGCCATGAACAGGGCCAAATATGAAGCTGTGAGATGTGTGAGGAGGATGAGCAGGGGTTGACTGGCTGCTCTCCTTTCAGCAGAACAGCTGGGAGAATCAGATTGAAGGGGGCTGTGGAGCTCCTGGCCACAGGGGGCTGTGGATGCCAAACATTCATGTGGGAAGCTGGAAAAGCTGATGGATAAGAAATGCATTAATAGCTGATGAATACAAAGAAGAAATTTTTGGTTCAAGGATTCCCTGAGTCACAAACAATTGGAGACTGTTGGTGAAGTGTCATATGCTTGGCTTGGTATCCTCTCCTTCCTTAAGGGTCTGCATTTGATGTTAGAGCTTTGATTGGATCCAGGATGTCTACGAAAATCACTACATTTATATAGCACTGTCAGTGAAATGATCCAATAATATTTTGGGGACAGTTCAGTTTAAATTACTATCAGAACGAACATGTACCAGTATTCTACACCTGCAGGGATGCTTCAAAGAAAGTTCACATTTTTGAGTGATATAAGGAGAATGTCAAGGTATTTTGGCCTAGAAGAGAAGAAAAAGGAGACAGGATATAGGTCAGAATAGCAACACAGAGAATGCTAAAAGTGAGAACACTCATTACAAATTTCATTGATTCTTTTAGCTGGTCAACAACATTATTTGTTCATTTATTTATGCACCTGTTTTAGCATATAAAGAATCAAATATTACAGCAATCTGCAACCCCTGATGACCCTTCTCTCTCTGCCAATCAGCCGCTGCATGTGTCCAGCTGAAAACCCTGGGTGCAGAGACCAGCCCTTCACCATCCTGTACAGAGTGATGGACATGGTGTCTGGCAGGTCTGTGCCTTCGGACATTTTCCAGATGCAAGCAACAACTCGCTACCCTGGAGCCTATTACATCTTCCAAATCAAATCAGGGAACGAGGGCAGGGAGTTCTACATGAGGGTAAGTCTAGTGCTCACTGGGGAAACCTGGAGTATCTTGTCGTGTGCTGACAGCACCACTGAGCTTCTAATGGCTACCACTTACACCTGCAGTATGAGGCATTTTTCACACACTGACGTGCAGAGCAGTGTGCTGACCTGCAGAACTGCTGGATCTCTCAGAGAGCAGCCTTCCCAAAGCAAACATGCCTCTCCTATGAGACAGGAGGTTTAGGAAAGCCCAGAGCTGTACCCATGTCTAGGAATAGCTCAGGTCTCCCAAGCTCAAAAGAAAGTACTGTGCCAAACTGGTTTTTTATTTGATGGACAATCAACAATTGTCACCAAAAGATTCAGTGTTTCTTGTCTGTTCTATTAAACTCTTCACTGGAAATTAAAAAACGTGAAAATCAAAAAAGTAAGCAAAAAACCCACCCCTTTATACCAACAACTGACTTTCTGGGTTCTTTGCTTTCATTTGTCACAAATTTTTTTCACTGAGAATACACATTTTATGCAGAGAGAAAATGCAACTACCTGGGGTTTTAAATTTGTTTTCTTCAGAAGATCTCTCTGTTCCACAGTCATCTTTGCCACACCACCGACATGCAGAGATATGGGGGTGTCTGCAGAAAATGGGGCACATCCACAAGGGACAGTGACACTCAGGAGGTTGATTTTCAGCCCCAGGCAAAACCAGGCTCTGACATTTGCATTAAGTCCTGTTCTGTGGCTAGTGAAGGTTCCTCATGGACATGGATAGTGGGATAGATTCCAGCACATATTTCTCACAAGAACCTCAGATTCCACTGTTCTGGTTAGATATTGCAAAGGTCTGCTTCCACTTAATAAAGGACTGGTTTTCTGAAGTGCCATTGCATATTCAAAGCTGTCTTTGGGGAGTGAGGTTTGTGTCATTAAAATAAACAATGTACCACAAACCCAAACCCCATTCACATGGGAATGCCTGTTCTCCAGGTTCTCTTAACAAAACCCCTTCTGGGTGTCTGCTGTTTCACAGTAACACGGTCCTTTACATCAAACTAAAGAGTACCTCAAACAAACAAACAAACAAACAAACAAACAAACAAACAAACAAACAAACAAACAAACAAACAAACAAACAAACATTACTTGTTTATACCCTAAATCCATGTTTTCATCTCTTTTGGGCAATAGCAGGTGCCTATGTTCAATAGCTACTTTAATGTGCAGGGCTCCCAGAGGCTTTATAAACTGTAAAAGGTGATAGCTCACACTGAAAAGAAGCCAAATGCTGAAATGAAACTCTGTCCCATCAATTCCAGTGGTTTCAAACAATGCAACAGAAAACACCTATTTTGGCTGCTTGAAGACGGTAGTGAGAGAGTAATTTTGAGGAACTAGTTTTGGCAATCTCACTTGCTTTCTCTTGTTTTGTGCACAGCAAACAGGACCCATCAGTGCTACTCTGGTGATGACCCGCCCCGTGAAGGGGCCCCGCACTATTGAGTTGGACTTAGAAATGATCACTGTCAACACCGTCATCAACTTCAGAGGAAGCTCTGTCATCAGGCTGAGGATATTCGTATCACAATACTCCTTCTAAACCTCGAGTTTGTGCCCTGGAAACATTAAGCCAAAAGAGACAGTTCCTCCTCTCAGAACTCTCTCCTCAAAAGCCAGTACCTATAGCAGCTCCAGACCAAACCCCTATTCCCACAGAGCCGGTGACCTATGCCTGTCTGAGCAGGGAGGCCTCTTCATGCACAGTCCCCACCAGGATGCAAACATCTGAAGATCCCATATGATTCTCTATGTGGTCATGTATTTTAAGGACTCTTCTTCTCACTGTAAACACTTCTAGGGCATGAGTCTATGTGAAAGACTGTGAACCTTTGTAGCTCCAAGGCTGCTTAGCAGAAAGCACCAAAGAAACTGAGGAAAAAGCTGGCTTTTGCAATCTTGCCATTTAAAATTTTTTTTGTTGTTGTTATAAATGAAAAGCAGACAAACAAGCAGAAACAGAAACAAAAAACCCACCTATTGAAACAAGGGACCTCAGAAGTCCTAACTTGCATTCCCAATTATCTTTGGAATTATCAGTCAGGCACTTTGTTTCAATTCACCCTGCATTTGTCTTAGTTTCACCTGTTTTGTTTTTCATTCTATTTTATAGTTAAAATTCATTGTAAATTCATTCCAAAAAACATGTTGTACTATGTAATCCTTTGCTTTCTGACAAAGTGTCACATGTTTGGGTTCCTTTCTGTATTAAATCTTTCTGTATAACAGAGTTCATAGAATGCTATCACTGGATGGTGTGTTTTACAACATTTAGGATTTTATGCTTATTTACACTCAAGATCTTTGACACAGGCCTCCACTGTCAGAATAGTGTCCAGCATAAGTAGAGACTTTAGAGCAGATAAGAATCAGAATTTTATTTTTCCCTGTTTTCCTGAGTGTGATAGTAGCAAACAGTTTGTAAGGGCCACAAGGTAGTAATACCAACTCTGTAGTTATGGCTGCAATTGATCTCCTGTTCAAAGACCACTCATGTCAAACCTGTCCAAATTCCTTCAGAAAATATGAATTGTTTTTTTTCACTTGCAATCTCTCCCCTACACTTCTAACATGGGGGGAAATAGCTAAAAAGGACCAGGACCAGTCTTATTCATGCTTCTACCACAAAGCAGACCAGATGATAGCAGTACCCCAGTCTCAAAGAAAGGGATCCCACAGTTCCCATGGGCATTGTCTTCTCAGGTATAACTGCTGTAACCAATAGAAAGTTTCTTCTAAAGTCTAATCTGAATCTGCCTTGTAATCTATTGTTTTTTAGCCTACTTCCAGTAGAAATTGAGAACAGTTTATCTTCCCCTCTGCAGCAGTCTAACGTGTCTGAAGACTGTTGTCATGTCTCCCCTCAGACTGTTCTTCTCTAGTCTAAACAAACCCAATTCTTTTGGTCTTTCCTCATACATCACATTTTCTGGACCTTTGATCATTCTTGTTGCTCTCATCTGGATTCTCTCCAGTTGGTTCACATCTTTTTTGAAGCGCAGTGCCCAAAACTGTGAAAAGTATTCCAGCTGAGGCCTCTCAGTGCTAAGCTAAATCTATCTATATATATTTAATGGTTTGAAAAAAAATTAAAAACTGTATAGTTGGAAGGTATAATGTGTGTTGAAGCCACTGGCACTTTGGTCTTTAATTTTAATAGGGATGAGGGTTTATATGCCTTGTTCTTAAATTTGTCTGAAACAAGCTCTTTTGCTTTGTTTTTACTTATTGCCTTATTTGCTCTCTAGCATTGCTAGGACAGGAAGAATAACCTTTGCTTTGTCTTTTGAGAACTGGAAGGGCTCAGTGCTACTTGGGAGAATGAAGATTATAATGTGAGCAACAAGGAGCAGAGTAGCAATGTGAGGTCTTCATTAAAGTGGACTATTAAATGGGAGAATACAGACTTGGAAAGTTATTACAACACAGACTGCACAACACAATCACAAAACTGACTCTTGTTCCTAGCAGGCTTTGTGAATTAGTGAGACTCTGCTCTTTTTCCTTGTACTCAGCTTGAAGGAAGCCCTGATGCTCTCAGCAATGAAACACTGAGTTTAGCAGCTTCCGTTTCTTAATGGTTTAAAGGTTTTCTCTCTGCTGCTACAACATCCTGGGATGCTGTGGCTCAGAGCTCTGTCCTTTATTGTAAAAACAAAAAGGCTGGAGACTGACTCCAGGGTTTAGTGAGCCAAGCTGAAGGCAGAAAGCCAATGAACTTTATGAGCAGCCTACTTGGAGGAGATAAATGCAGAGGAAATGGGCAGAGAAATATCAGAAACAAGAATTTGTTTCCTGAGTGTATCGTGGCTCATCAAGTACCACAGTCTTGGAGGGAAAGATAGAGATGATCAGGAAGGAAGAATGATAATTTATAACCATGGGACTAAAAGTGCTCCTGTTCCAGATGATGGACATAAAACATGGGAAACATGCAGGCTCTGGTGGACCAGAGAGCAGCTGAGGGGCAAGCAGGGTCTTGCACTGAAGATGTCCAACTCTTAAAATGCTGACAGCTTTCCCAGTGCTTAAAATCCCCTCTTCTCCCCTTTTTGTGCCTCTATGTTATGGCTTCTTCATGCCCAGTTGAGGAGTCCTCTCTTGCTGCCACCACATCACCTCCTGGAGTGGAAGCACACCCTGTTAGACATCAGACACTTTGTCACTCCTGCCCTCTTCTCCCATGGCCCCCACATACCAACCTGATTTAACCCTAATTTAGAAACCTCAAGACCCAGAGGAATTCCATAACAAAACACTTTGTTAAAAGAGTAAAGCTTGAGTGCTTGGTTTTAGCAGGGTCCAGCAAATACTCATAAAACAATATTACACTTTCTATATAAACATTCTGCGCCTTAAAAAAAAAGTGAAAAGTCTGGAAACAAAGGAATTCAGCCACTTCTCAACCGCCATAACATCTTTCATCACTCACTATCACTCCAGCCAACTTAAACTTTGCCAAAATATATGCCAGTCTCAAAATAATAAATTACTAGCAGTTTATAACATCTAAACTGTCTGTTTCCTAGTCAGGGGTCTGTTTTCAATAGAGCATCGCAGACTCGAATATTACAGCAATTCTCACCAAATAAAAAAGAGAACTACGCATGTCAGGTTTTTATAGCATGAAAGTTAAAAATGTAAACTTGCAACTGCTGCATATATTCATGTTCTTCTTTGAGGCCAAGACTCCTCAAAAGCAGACAGAATTCCAGATCTGCTCAGAAAATGATTCTTTATTCTGACCCACTGCTGATGATTTTCTAAGATGAAGAGTTTTGCCATATGGTTAATGGCCACTATTCTGAGCAGCACCAGGGGAGGGCACAGACCCTGGTCTGGGTGTGTGTGGCTTCCCTCCAGCTCTGCTTGCTCAGGCTGGCAGAGCTGCTCCCTTGCCAAGCAGGGAAGGGACAGCTCTTTGCCTCTCCTGCCTGTCAGCTGTCATGTCTGTTCAAACATAGGTCCTGTCTGTTCAAACATAGGTCCTCCCCAGAAAGACTGCCCTCCACCATGTGTTTGTACAGCACCTATTGCCAGTGCAATTACTGGAATAAAGGTTAAAAAAGGCAGATATGGCAGTAATCTTTGATACAGATCACAGTGATTGGGAAGGAGAAGCTATTCTGATAAATGAACAAACTGATCCAAGCCAGATGGGTTAGGTGCCAGAGGGAGTAGAATTGGTCCTATCATCTGGTTTATTTGACTTTGAGATATTTTTAGGGAATTGACTTTTTTGACACAGACAACAAAATGTTATTTCACCCAAGAATTTCCTGGATCCCACAGAATCGCTTTTCAACTGGTGATTTTCTCTGACTACAACAACTTTGTCAAAAATAACTAAACTTCTTTTGAGAACCTGGTCACCCACCATCACTGAGTATAAGGGCCATTCATACAGAGCTCTCTCCTCTTCAGTTGAGGGCCTGTATTCATATTTACCTTTTTTTTTTGACTTCACCTTCAGAAGAGCCAACTTTCATTGTCTCATAAACCTAGTAACAGCATCAGCAGAACTTGCATATTAATTTTTATCTGTCTAGAGCTGGCAGAAAAATACAATCAGTACAGTCTGTGGTCATGCAAGTTATCCAGTCTGGCTTATTCACAGAATATGCTACTGAATGTCTTCCACAGCATGTAGCTGTATTAGAACACAATGAAAATGTCATAACATAAAGATGTTTAAAAAATAAAAAGGAATAAAAGTATGCCCTAATGTTATTCAATCCTGACAGGCATTATTGTCAAAATAAACCTGTATCCTGGATGGACAAACCCCTCAGCTGGTGTTAATCTGCATGACTGATGCTTTTCAATGAAAAGATAACAAGTGTCCCTTGAATCTTCCCTGTGTGTGTGTAAAGCACTGCACAAGTATCTGCATACAAGAGAATTTACAGAAGCTACAGAAGTGGTGGTGTGGCTCTGCACTTGGAAGTCAAAGTGCTGTAAAACAACATAGCACAAGCAAATTCTGTTTCCTCATCTGACACAAGTCCAGACAAGTGATTTACACCTACATTTTGTTGTTTTTAAGTCTTTGAACCGATTTTGAATAGCTCAGCCCCAAAGCAGGTGCCATGAATGAAGACTGAGGATGATGGCCATAACTGGACTTCTGGAGATTCTGCAGAAAGGTGACATGTGCTGAAGTCCTCCCCCAGTGCCACAGGGAGTGTAGTGGTCCAGGGGTATTTGTGTGGGGGTGTCAGTGATAGCTGGCTGCTATCTGCACCTGCCTCTGTCCTCACCTCTTTCAGTGCAGAGTGGAACTGAAGCTTTCAACTGTGCACATCAGCTGTGGAAATCTCGCCCATTCCCATTCTTAGCTCAGACTTCTGAGATCCCTCTAGTGGTTTGCAAACCAATTCCCCTGGGTAACTCAATTAGTACTGGTGAAGCCACGAGAGGGAGAGTTTGGGTGCAACTTTTACACCAGGAAGTAAATAAAGATGCAGTAACCTTGATGTAAGAATTGAGGAATGGATCTGAGTAGTGTAGGGACCTATAGGAAACACCTCAGCAATTAAGAACTCCTGAAATATTCAATCCTTTTCAATTCTCTTTCCCATATCCCAGAGGTCACTCATTTTCCCTTTGGAGTTTGCCCCAGACAAATGATCTCATTATGGTCATGCACTGCAAGCACATGCTAAGTGAGGTCCATTTCTTCTCTGGCACTACTTAACTTTTTTCATTTTGCTTTTTGGAGATCAGTTGTAGGCTATTTGTCTTTTCTAGGGCCTGACTGACCTCAATTGCTCTTCTCATATCCAAGGCAGAGCCATTATTTTCCCATCATGTTCCTCTGCATCCACCACCTGTGCAAGCTTTTAATGAGTTTCACTGGAGATGCAGGCACTGCCATGTTCATAAGCACCCTTACAGCAAAGTATTAGGTGTGGATGGCTTAAAGGATTGCCCAGCCTGCTGGTAGAGCCTGGCTTCATGAATAGGATTTTAAAAACCCCACAACTCTTCAGCTTTGAAGGTGAAAGATGCTCTTCTAGGTCCCAATTTTCTCTGGAAATGGCATCTGTTACCATGTTGGCTTGACAGTCTCAAGGCTTATTAAGAAGTCTGGTGAGGACATGCTCAGGCAATACATCCTTAGGCTTTACAAACCTTGGATGAGGTTTTTTCCAATTTGCAGAGTATGTGGCCCAAGTCAGAGAGAGTTCAATGGGATCATCATTATGCTGAAGTCAGTGATCACTAAACACCTCACCTCAGGCCTGGATTTAGCCCAGTTTCATTTTAAGTCTCAAATCTCAGTGTCAGTGGTACAAATGTAAGCAGATATGTATTATTTTTAGAGTAGAGCTGAAAGCTTCTTTCCTGTAAATAAATAATAGTATGATTGCAGTATCTCTTTCTTTGTGGGCACTATCTTTAGGTTCTTTGAGATTTCCTGAGATAACTCTTAACATTTCAAAATTTCTTCTGCTATTTCAAGACATTCATTGATGTGCTTCCATGAATGATTCCTCACTCCTGCTCTTCAAAGCCAGCCCAGGCACTTAATTCTGTTTTGTTAAAACATGAAGCTACACTCAAGCCTTTGCACAGTCACATCACTCCTAGGAACTGTTCCTCTCTGTACCCTGTGACGGATTATGTTGACTTCCTTGAGGTTCTGCAGTGTTCTGGGTAACACATGCACATGTGTTTGCCCAGACTGGGACCTTAGTCTGCAGATTGTTCATCAGCAACTTGCTGCACATGTTCTCCAACCAACATGTGAAACCATAGCTACAAAGGTTAGTTTTTGACAAAAATCTTCAAAGCATGGTGTTTCTTGGCTGCCTACAAATAATGCAAACACAATTCAGAAACCCAGGACCACAGTTCCCCAATCTTCATGAAAAATTCCTGGTTTTCAGAAACATTTTGGTCAGTAAACTTGCTTTGTAGATTATGCAAAATGCAAACAAAAAGGAAGAAGGCCTGCCAAGATTACACAGGTTTGTTATTAAAATCAGTATCCCCAAGAATGCTGGAATATAATTCATCATTTAAAAATATTCCTTTGGACCCTGACATCTGCTGCCATTCAAGTAGGGCAGGGTGATAGAAAAACTGACTGATTCCAAAATTACAGCAGCTGTTTGACAGAGATCTCTGGGCTCCTACAGTGACCAGAAACACCTACTAGCCCAAGTCTACACACCAGGTCACTGAGGAAGAAATGAAGATCATAGACACATAGCACTAAAAGAGAGGTATTTTCACTGACTTCCAAATGATATCAAGTGGAGATTTACATCATAATGTCTATAAAATTTCTCACTGCATTTATACATCTGTATAAATGGAAAATTTTAAATTACCAAAATTAAGAGGACCAAGCTGTTACCTACCACACACAAACTACATGCAGGAAGCTTTAGTGTATCCCTGTGTCATTCCTCAGGTTGTGCTCACTTGGAATTACCCAGTCTGATTTGGTGTGAATTAACAATGGTGTTAGTGACTGCATTTGGTTCACAGCAGTGTAGTCATACCCATGGATGCAAGGGAATTACAGAGGGATACAATTACAATTCAAGCAGAAAGCTAAGAAAAAAGAGCTTGCTGATTAGTTAACCTTCAGTGCTTTGGTTATGATGTCATTGTCATGGACAAAAATAATCAACCAGAAACATAAAATATTAAAAAGGAGATTATCTCCTTAGAAAGATAAGTGCCCTTGTAGCCTATAAATAGCTCTGAAATTAAGACATCCCAGACAACATCTGGAAAAGGAAGAATTCCCTCCTTGACCTCTAGCATCCTTGTCTCCCACAGCAGGATTAAGCACAGCTGATACTTATCAGGACACAGACACAATGGCTGTTTGATGGTCGAGCCAAGAAAGAGGCAGGCATGGCTGGAGGCAAGGGGGAGACACACCAAGATAATGCAAACGTCCTAAAGAATCCTCTGGGTGTGCAGGATCTCTGAGACAGATCTCTCTTACCATATGAAGCATTTTAGTTCTGCTGGGAAATACTAACAGTCACTTCAATAAAAATGGGGTGGGAGGGGGGGCAGCACTCATGTTTGAATGCAGAATCAGTTGTCAAAAAAATTATGCCCTGGCCAATCTGACACCTAATGAGATGCACTGGATACCAGAAACCTCCAAGGACAATTTTAGGTATAGCACTTATAGTATCACCTTATCCCAAGAGTTTATCCTGCAGCCAGTACAGGTGGAAGAAGGAGGACTCACTGCTCAGCTTGAAGAATGCTCCTTAAACAGTCATTTCCCTAACTCTTACTTGCAGGCTGTCTGGATTAATAAACATGTAAAATTTTGAAGACTTTTTTTTTTTTTTGTAAGGAATAATTTTGTACTGTGATTTTAAATTGATAGTTTCAATGCCCCTCATCTTGTCCCTTTAACCTACAACCATTACTTCATTTCTAGCAGAAAATGAGTCTTTAGGTCTTGCATTGTTCTACAGCTTGTGAACAATTTGCATTGAATACACCAATAGGGACAATTTGAAAGTTTTTTTTTAAAATAAGTATGTTGCTACAAAAATTATAATTGAATTCTAGCTTCTTTTGATCATTAACTGGTTTAGTGGTGTTCAGACAAGATCACTGCAAGTATTCATGACAGAATTAAGCAACCTCTTTGGAAAGCATGTGAATGAGGATCAGTGATACTGGTACACCTACTGGTCGTAAACACTAGTAACATACAGGCAGTAGTAGAGAAAACTTCAAAATACTATGAATTTTCAAGAGATACTACTAATTTTCTTTCACAGTTTTTATGTTGTGCAGTTGCCCACACTTGGAGGTACATATGTGTATTTTACCTTCATTTCCTGGTGGGTTTATGTGTGATAAGGCTCAAATTACCATTTTGTGCAGAACTACTTTATCTGTCCTAGGAGCTTGATGTATCTGAGGCACTTCTTCCCCCTGCAACTCCACTGAAGGTGGGAGCAGGTCCCTGCTTCTGAGGGTGGGGGTGGCTCCCTTGCCCAGCTCCCCCTCGAGCACCAGCCATGCTCCATCCAGCACGTGTTTGGAGGTGTATGGGAGGCTGTACAAGCTGCATGCCTCGGAAGCGTTCCCAGAGAATGCCAGGAGATGAGCTCTCCTCCCAGCCTGACACGGTGCCGTTCCCCTCTCCCCTCTCCCAGTTGTCCTGGGTGTCTGGAGCCCACGAAGGCAGGGGTTTGTACAGTGACTGTGAGGCTATGGCCAGAATTTGGCTTCCAACTGGCAGAATAAACTTGTCTCCATAACAAGCAGTGTTAATATAAGATAATTTAGCCTGAACTGGTTTCCTCAGATACAAATCATTAACCAGTGGCTAGTTCTCACTCCCACCCGCACTACGTATCTTATGACTTCAGTACAACAAAGGCTTTTCCACCCACATGACACTCACTGACCCACACCTAATGAGGCTTGAGTTTGTTGCTTGGGTTTGTGTTTTGCAGGTGGAATGTTCTTATTTCAGCAATTTGCAAGGACAGCCAAAACTGGCTCCGGGTTGCTTTGTGGAAGGAACTTATGTCACACAATTGCTCTCTCACATCCTTATCACTCAAACAGCTCGCTGCAAAGTGAGTAGGTAATGCACCATTCACTGGGCTCGAGGTGATTTACAAGGCACTCAGAAAGCTGATATGCACTCAAAGGAAGTGCCACCGCTCCTTCCCAGTATCACGAGGACACGTCATCTCCCTTCACTACACTGCAAACACATTCATTCTGAATCACATGCTCAGGAAAAATTACACTGAAACGAGCACACATGCAAACTGAAAAGAGGAGAGGCCACGTGCAGGAATGCTGAGCTGCAAAATTTCGGGAGAAGAAAACAACTCTCTAGAACTACTCCAAGAAAATGAGAAAGTAGGTGTGACCCTTGATCAAAGACTTATGGTTCTACAGTGCACTCTGGGGTACCCTGGTTGAAGTGGCCTGATGAGTGAAGGTAACAAGGGGCTGCGTTTCCAGCCCCTTGAATGTGGCAGAAAATGGACACTTCACAAAACACAGCTGCTCTGACTTGGCTGTTGACACACAGCTGAAGTAACCCAATAAGGGGCTTCCACACCTGAAACACCTTCTCCTTCTTTCTCTACAATTTCTTCTAAACAATTTGCTTTTTAGGTTGTTATTACACATGCTGCCATGTTTGTCTGACATGAGGCTGCACATGGGACTAAACAGTGTGATCCCCTCCCCTTTAGTGCTCTTTTCACAGTGCAAGACCAATCTGTTCTGACAGTGTCCTCCCAGCCAAGGGACTAGAGCTCTGGGGATAAGGAAACGGTCTCTCCAAAGCTGACTCACAAATGTGGACAAACCTGAAATAGGTTGTACTTAATCTTCCGTCAGTGCTATCCAGCCAGCTGGTAAAGGACACTGCACTGCTGGAGAGATGGGGTTTTGCTGGGCTATAAAACTCACACCCTGCAGGGATTTAACCTCCTGCTGCACTTCCTTAAGGGTAAGCTATGAATTGTATTTCCTTGAGAAGTCCCATGGGCTGCATTCTGTGTACCAGAACTCTGCTTTCTCCTCCCTCTCTGTTTTTGGTGGCACCAGTTCCTCCTTACGCCTGTGAGTACTGCTGAATGTCGTTAAACTGTCCTTGGTGTCAGCCTGCACACAGCCAAATTAGTGGTGGAAAAAATGACTCTCCGTGTTTTTTCCAGGAAGTCAGACAGCAGTTCCCTGTCTCACACAGGTGAACACTTTCTCACGCCAGTAACTCATTAGGCCAGCAGGGGTGATCTCAGCTCTTTCACAATGATCTTTATAGTCTGTGCCACTGTTGTAAGGACTGTTCTGAATGGCAGCTGGTTGCTAATCTTTAACAGCATTCCCATTTTCACTCTTTCTAGCCTGTTTTATTCCTCCTTTCTTGGGCTCTGGCACAGTTCAGTCACCATACCATTCCAAAATCAGCATCAAGGCCCCCTAAAATCCAGTATTGAAACACATCCTCCATCTGCCTCCTAATGAAAATCCTTGTCACTCACGGGATCACCATGTCAGTTTAAGCAAAGGAACAGCCACAGCTTTGGCTGAGAAGTGTTTGGTTAGGTTTTCTAAGATCTTGAAGAATTAATTTAATAAATCCTTGCTTGCTTGTATGACTGCATCTTCCATCTTCTACCACACTTTTCATTATGTCACTTGGATACAAATGCACACGGTTTTAATGTGAAGTTAAATCCTTGACCTGCAGTGAAATAATTAACCCTTCCCCCTTGAATTCCTTGCTACCATAAAATCTAGTTTATATACAGCTAAGAGTTAAAGCAATAGTGACAACTGAAAATACTTAAGGCAAGTGGCTATTTGCTCACTGTGGAAAGCCAGCCTGAGTCATAAACATATAAACTTTTGGGCTTGGGGAGTACAGGTAAACAGTGTGGCAAAGATACTGTATCCCACAAACAAATATTTGTACCTATAGTTATTGGAGCTGACTCAGGATTCTTGAAAATAATCTCCCAAGAAAATACTGTCAAGAATAAATAACCTGCAGTTTTCAGTTGTTAAACTTCCTGGTAAAACTCTGGTTTGTGACACCTGCACCCATCCACTCAGATGTATGATTGAGTAGTACCAAGATGTAACCCAATTCAGCCTGTTTGGCAGAGTAGTCTCTCAAGGGCTGTATGTTCTCCCCTCTCTGAATATTTCTGTATATAACCAAACAGAGGTTAAATATGCAAATCCTCAGCTTTGTGGGGAGAGTGCATCCTTACTCCTGCCCTACAATGCCTACTGATGTCAGCAAGGGTTATGGCTATAGCACATTTACCTCCCAGGGATTCTGGGTGCCAGGCTGAGGAGCAGCCTGTGCTGCTGGCAGCCCTGCACAGGGCAGGCTGGGAATGTGGGCAGCACGTTGGCTTTCCCTCATTTCCTGAACATTAAGAATGCTGTATACTGGTGTGATTGCCTGGGAACAGAGCAAAACAACCTGCAGTTGGATTAAAGTATTAAAATTAGGGTAGAGCGTGCTGGCAACTTCTGTTTTTATTTATGTAATTTCTTAAATGGCTTTAAGTGCCTTGCCTTTCTTGGAGGGATGTGTCCAAAGCTCCAGTTTGGAGGTCAGTGTGTGTTCTCCTCTTGAACTAAGCAACTTTTGATGGAAGAACAGCATTCCAGCTTCTGTGAGCAACCAGTCATTGGCCTCCATGGTGCTTCTTCCCAGCTCCCTCACTTCAATGGGGCCAGCAGGCTTTAAACCGCAGTGATTTTGGTAATGGCTCTTTGTCATCACCGCCTTTCAGCAAGGTAAATGAGGTTTGCTTTCACCTGAAAATAGAAGGCCAAAAAAAAGTTTTTTACAACTGGAAACAATAAATAATTTTTGTGCTTTTGGGCCTGTTTCTTGACTCTGTCCCTTTCAGAAAGGACCTTTTGTGTGCTGCCCTTGCTCTGTGCGCGGGTGACACCTGGCTGGCCTCTTCTTCCCAGGGATAGGAACATCTGCTCATCCTCAGGCAGGCCTGTGTCTGCTTTTCGGGAGACAGGCCAGCCCTGAGGCTCTGAGCAGACTCTAGAGAAATGCTGGTGTGAAAATACAGGGCAGGGCAGCAGCACCTGGCCCTGAGGTCCTAAAAGGAGAGAGGGGAGGAAAGGGCCCAGGCAGGTGTTTGCCCCTGGTTAGGTAGCAGGGACCCAGGCCCTGAGGAGGCTGGGAGGACAGGGTGAGCTGTCTCCTACCCCCTCTTTCACGTGGAAAGAAGCATTTCTGGGCAGTATCACAAGCAAGTGGGACTGTAACAGTGTTTGGGGAGACACCCCAGAAGTACCCCAGGAGGTGGCACAATCCCAGCCTAGTGGGAGAGCACAGCCTTGGGAGGCTTCATAAACAGCCCAGAGAGCATTCCCCAGGAAGGGAAAGGGCTGTGCCTAGGAGGTTTTCACTGGCATGGGTAAAAGAGAGGGGAGAGAGGATGAAGTGTAGGGGTGACAGTCTCCAGCTCCCCAGAGCCCCAGTGTCCCTCCAGCCTCAGCCCCAGGAAGGGGTCTGATGCCTGGGGCTGGGGATGCTGCCCTGCTCACTGGCCAGGGGTGCACAGGGGTAACCCAGCTTCCCACTCAGTCCTCAGCTTCCCCAGCTACTGAGGCTCCCAGCCAATTCCCTCCTCACTCCCTTCATAGAGCAGGAGTGTACAAAAATACAGATGTATGTTTAAGCCACTGCCTGCATTTGGACTTCTCCCTTCAGTCCATTTCTAACTGCAGTGTTTAAGCCCCACAGATTTTCACTGCTAACTGGTCACAGCTAGCATTCCTTGATGTGCTTTTAAATCAGATGAACTGAAATAGTTCTGTGAGATCTATTATGTCTCTGGCTTGTAAAATACAATAATTTCTTACTAGGTTACACTAATATTTCGTAATTCATTCTTAATATTATTCTTCAATAAAGCTCTGCGCAAACAATCTATCCCACAGGAGGAACTTCTGCCAGATCCCAGATGTCAAACACATTTTCTTCAAATACAGGAGTTCGTGACCTTTTATGTTTGTTAATGTGACGCCATGGAAATTATTTATAATAAATAAGCATCTTTCAGAGTCAGGTGTTCCATGGCCCTTTTTCAGTGATACAACAGCCTTTCCTGAAACAGGTCTTTCCTGTTTTGTTGTAGGGTTTTTTTCCCCCTAACAATGAAGGTTTGAGAACAATCTGAAACCCTGTTATTGAACTGAGTCCAACTCCAACTACTGCACTGAAAGGTAGACAGGAACTTTTAAGATAACTCATCTTTCATATCTTTCAGCAGCAAATAAGGTTCTAGCTTTCTCTTTCATCCTGAACCCTGAAAAATGCAATTTTTAAACTGTAGACTGTATAAATAAATTGTCTTACAGCACCAAATTAAAGAGGAAACTACTGGAATTGTTTGGATCTAAATAATACATTTGATATGCCAACCGATTTTTACATGTAGCAAGCTCATTTTAAAGCTGGGCTAGAACCCACACACAATCTTCCAGGTATAAGAGCTCTAGAAAATATCTGAAGGTGTCAATATGTTGATAACATTTAATCTTACCTTTTTTTCAGCAGGTGTGACAATGTCCTCCCAAAGCTGTGCCAGATTAAGAGCATCTGGCTCTTAATGAAGTCAGGCAAGAAAAGGATGTGCCTTGGCTCTGTTTCATCCTTTTCTCAACTACACATAAAGGTTTATAATGCCTCCTGAGTCTACTGGATTCATCATCTTGATGATGGGTTCTTAGGCAGCAGCAGAGGCACCGAATGCCTCCTGAGGAGGAAACAGAGCCATTGCTCCTGCACCCACAGTTCTCCTGTTCATCACTCTGGGCTGAGGCTGAAGGGCTGCCAAGAGCAGCACCCTTGTGCCTCAGTGATTATCCACCCTGGAACCTTTCCTTGCCTTTGGACAGTTTGGGGCTGGCAGCCATTTACAATGTTAAAGGCTGCTGTGTAGTGCAGAAGCAACTGCTGCAGCTCACACAGATGTGGGTCTGGCTGTGGAGAGACAGGACCAAAGTGTTCTGGTGCATGAAGGATGAGCCCTCCTTTGATTTATTATCAGAATGTATTAATGATGTGTGTGTGTGCAAAGAAAAGCTGCCTTACACCATCAGACAAAACATAACAAGCCAGCAAATCTGTTTTCAAATTCACAGTACATCAAATCTGATGAGATAAAGAGTGTCTAATTTGAACAGCAGAGCATCTCCAAGTAATTGCTTGTCTAGGCATTGTAGCAACATTTTCAAATGGTACTGGACATTGTGCAATAAAGCTGTCCTTCAGCAGCTCTGTGGGAGGAGGCAACTGGCTGCAGCCTCAGATGGTGGACAGAATTACAACAGGTAATGTCAAGAAAGTGTGATGTTAAACATGCATTTGATAAAAGGAGAAAATAAAAAATAATACTCATGGACTGAATTATAGCAGCTTTCTATAATGAAGTGTGTGGACCCCACCCAGCATCTGTGGCAGAGGAGGGAAGGTGTCAGCTAAACCCAAAGGTTATGATGGAAATGGAAAAAAAACAGGCTCCAGCTGAGAGCAGGACAAGGAGGATGGGGAAACAGTTTCATGTTTCTCCCAAAAAAACCTCAGGGGACAAAGATTACTGCTGTGAAAACTTTAATGGTAGTAAAATCCTCTGGCTGCAAAACTTGTTTGTGACGAAGGTGTATTAACTGCTTAGAGACTTCAGCTGAAAAGTACTCTGCTGTTTCACTGAAATCTAGGTTGCGAAATCCTTTTTGCCTCTCCAACAGTCTCTGCCTCAGAAAACTTTAGTGGTTGCACATGGAGTTTGGCTGTGAGACATTGCAGGCTGTGTGCTGGACTTGTCCTGATAACGCCCTGGTTTTAGGTCCTGATGGCTGAGCTCATCACTTGGCTACTGCAATATATAGTGGAATTTAACTCTGATCATAAGTACATCACTTGATGCTAGTTTGTGAAACTGAAATATTTCATAAGCAGTAGTGTTAAATGCTTGCTTGCTCTGAAGGATTCTCAGCTGGGAGAGAGCTGGGAAAGCTATTTGGAATCATCAGCTGCTTAATTTCATGTAATTCTTCATAAACTAGGCAAGCACGTCTAATTATGTTTTCCACTTTTGGGCTTAGAAGATTTCAATGTGCTCTGTGCAAACATTGATTCAACCTCTGAACCTCTGGATTTTTAACATGGAAGTTGGCATGTCAGTAAGTGTGCACAGGTGGTGGGATCAGGTGTCTGATGCAAAGGATCATGCAGGAGAATTCAGTCTGGATTTATACAAAGCTGCAGACTCCATCAGCATTCCTGCTGGAAACTTTGTTCACTGGAGCATTTGCACAGAGTGAAGAAAAAGGATCCTAATCTGTTTGAAAGTGTTTGCAGATGTAAATAATTACTCAAGATTTGTGTCACTATTTATACATGGGGTTTTTATTATTTCAGGTCCAGTTCCTAAAGGTTTGAGGCCCAGACATGATAATATAGACTCCTGCTTGTAGCTACTTTCTGTAGTCTTCTGGCTATTTCTCTTTCAACAAGAAAAGCACTGGGAAGTTGTAATCCAATAGCATAAACAGGCTCAGCAACAAGTGAAAAAGTCTGCTGTGCAGAGGTTCAAAACAGATGAGACAGGCCTCACTGGGGAATATGAGAGGTGAAGCATAGCCCAGACTAATAAATTCTCCTCTATTGGCCCTGCATGGGTCTGCTCAAGTATTTCAGCCCTGCATTTCTGGAGCTGGGAGTGCTGTGGTTTGGCAGAGCCAGCCAAAAGCAGCCCAGTTTATTAGCTTGGTCTCAGTACTGGGGGTGCCTGGAGTGGAGGCAGTGAAGGAACAAGAGCAGCTGCAGAGAACCAGGAATTACTGAGGGTGTGTGGTTGCAATGACATTTTGGAATGGTCACCAGAGGAGAGGGGGGCCCACAGCAGGAGTCAGTGAGGCAGGGGAACATCACCAGGTTTCTCAAGCAAGGTTTAGTTACAGAAGGATACAGCAGAGCATGGGGCACTCTGGATGCTGCCAGGAGGCTGGCAGGGAAGGAAGATCATATTTGCAGCTGACAGAGCGGTCTGAGGAGCAAAGAGAGGGAAATTGGTTTCACTGCTGATCTTCAGACTAGATTTGTTTGGAACAAAAATCTTTTATGGAAGAGGGAAGTTTTTTTCCCATCCCAGCTAAAAACAGCACAGGACAGTAATGCTCTCCTTGTCCACACATCAGGTTGTCCACATCCCTTACCATGCACAGCTGAATTTTGTGCTTATTGAAACACACTTCCCAATTTTCAAGCAGCTGAAAGAAGACTGAAAGGTGTGTCCCAAACCATCAAAAGACCCACAGGGAATAGGCCCCCTCAAATTACTGGGCACAGGCTTGCCTCGATGAAGAAGGAAGGTCACATTGCAAATTGGAGTTTTTCCTTTAACTGCCTTGTCAAAAATACTGTTTTTAATGTCTTTTCCTTCATCAGAGAGGCAACCTGCAGCCTCAATGGATGGCTGCTACTGCACTGCAACTCCAGTAGCTGGAGAGCCGTTCAGGCAGGACTGACTGGGAGCCACTGAGAGCCCGAAAAGCCCTTGAGCATGACAATGCCCAGGTAACTTGATAGCAGCAAGCTGCATACAGGGGCCTTAAGTAGTTAAACAACACACTTCTGTGAACGGTGAAAATAAAGCTGTTCAGTCATGTAAATTAATTCAGTGAGATGCCTTGAAATACGTGATTAATGTGGACCTCAGGAGGACTCAGATAATTCTGGAGTCATACCAGGTTACTGGTATTTCTTTATAACAGTGACCCCACATAATCTCATGAGCTCTATTGACAGGAATCAGAGCCTCTCTGCTATGTGATACTCAGTACCTGCAGCGGGCTCTGTGCAGAGATGAACAGAGATGCTTTGTTAGCTCAAAATTTATAAGTCTGTGCTCTTGGCAGAGGGTCTCTCTCCCCTTACAGTGGCTCTGGAGCTGGAAGTAGATCTGTTACACTGCATGATGACAGGCATGAAATTCTTAGTTAGCAGCACATCTGTGGTCTTATTAAATTTAAAATGAAAAATATTGTAACAGAAAAAATACAGTCTTGGTGGATGAGGAATCCACTAAAGAATGCAAATCAAGAGCCATTAGGGCAACTGTGCAAAACTTCAATGACTGGAAATTTTAATGCTCCCAGAGTGTAGACAGTATTTCTTTGGGGACATACCCACTTTTTCCTACTAATCCAGCCCCATCTTTTGCTCATATTTGCCTCTTGGGGTATTTTAGGACTTCCAGTTACCAGAAACTAGAATCAAGGGGAAACCACCTTGACACTTACACGACTTTTCCTTCCCGCAAGGAAATTTTCAAACCAGAATTTCCTGTTGAAAATTCTGAACCAATCAACTGTGTGATATCCCTACCTTACCCGACAAACTATGCGCTCTAGTGGCAGGGTGTCCGTGCAAAGCCTACCTTGACACGGACCCACATTCCAACTGGACACGCCGTTTATCTAAGCACATTGTAAAACATGAAAAAAATCGCTTTTCGTCCCTAAACCAGAAGCCTGGTTGTGCTTCTAGCAAAGCGAGGGGCAGCTCTGGCACCGACTTTGCAGGTGTGATGGTCCAGCCTGCGCCGAAGAGTTGCTGAGAGCCATTGGGAGGTGAGTTTGCCCCAGCGCGTAGCTGCGGTGGGGCGGGAGAGCCGCGGGCCGGCGGGGAACTCCGCCTCGGCGATAGCGATCGCTGAGTGGCAGGACCCCGAGCGGGGACGGCGGGAGGGCAGGGCCGGAGCGGGCAGCGGAGCCGCAGGGGCTGCCCCGGCCGAGGCGGCCGCGAGTCTGTGCCTCCTGTCGAGCGCCAGACGTGGGGAAGTGTAGGCAGGTAGGAAAGTAGGAAGTATTCGTATAAATGAGGCCCGAGGTTCTGTTGTAGGTAGAACAGTTTCAACGTGGTATTGCTGTATGAAAATGGCCTTCTAAAATTCAAGTATTCTGTGTGAATTAACGGCTAAGTGTTGTCACAGGGCAACAATAGCTAATTAGATCATCTTTTCTAGAAACACTTCAAGTAATTAGAGATGTGGTTTAGCCAAAACTCCAGAGGAAGTTGTGAATACAGCTAGACAGTTTCCCTCTGAATGGGATGAAATTAGAATCAGAAGACACTTGATATTTACTGAAGTTATGTCTTGCTGTGTTCAAGAGCACTGCTAAAGCAGCCGGTATAATTGTAAGCTGTTTCAAGCCGTCCTATTCACCATTGTTGAATGCATACCAGGAAGGTGGATTCCTGGGTGTTTCAGATCACTCTGGTTGTTAAACAGCAATCTCTAATTAAATTGGACTTGTAACTCCCCTTTGATGTGGAAACATGCCCGGTGTCTCATGCAGTGCATTTCTGTAGATAACAGTGAAGAAAGAGGTCGATATCGTGAGGGTTCCTGCAATGCTCACTTCCAGTCAGTGCCGCTGGAATTGTGCAGGAAAAGAGCAAGATCCCGGGATGGCCACAGCTGTCAAGTGCCTTCCCATCTAAGTGATCCTCTGAGCACCCACAGCTTGGAGCTGGCCCCTTGCAGTCCTAAGCCTGAGTCTCTGATTTGTGTAGGCTCAGGTTTTCCCCAGTGATATTTGCTGAATGCATTGAGGTTTGCTGTTTTATGTGCCTTTAGTTTTTACAGTGTTGATTAGTTGGGTGTCCAAGCTGTCCAGGCATCCAGAAGCGAGGTGTACCTTGGTAAGTTGTTCTTGGAGAGCCCAAGTGTCTTTAGATTACATATCTACTACTTAGGACTACTTAAAAACCATGCAGGGGAATACCTTGCCATGCTTTTCCCCCCCCCTTTCCTATTCTTTCTAGGTTTTGTCTGTAGCTGTTAGACACATGTGAAGGATCAAGTTGTGACTTTGCATCTTTCATTTCTCAGGAGAGTGCTAGACCCGTAAACCTTTGTGCTGTTCTGGGCTGGTGGTCTCTGGCTTCTTACTTTTGAAAGTGTTTCACCTTGCTTTCAGTACAGAAATATTCATTAGGTGAGCTGTGATCTTACAGCTCGGCGGCTAGGGCATGAATCCAGGGGTGGGGAAGTTCTAGTCCTTTTTCCAACTGTATGCTAAATATTAAAATATATATTTGCAGAATATATGTGGTTAAGCAATGTTTAATTGTAAGAGAATATATTTATTACTAAAGTGTCCCTTGATTCTTGCCAATACTTATAAAAATGACACCTCCTAAAAACGTTGAACCCAGAGGGTATGTTGGACTTCAGATGTCACATGAATTCCACTGCCCTCCCCTGCATTTAATTTAGATGGTGGATTCCCAGGTGATTAATTCCTCTTTCTTCTAATGCTGTGGAAAGAATGAATGCGGGCGGGATTGTGCAGTCAGTCACGTGTTTGTAGGCTGTTAATTTACAATGTTGGAAAAAAAAGTTTAGGCACTGGTCTCTTTGTCCTAAAGCTCAGTCATAGCTGTTTTACTTGTTTGTTCTGTCACTTGTTTAGTATCAGCTGGTTTGCTTTTCACTCGGCCTCTGTTCATGGTATTCCTGGGTGGTTCAGTTTCACTTGTAAGTTACTCTAAATGCACTCCCCGGGGTTGTGGCTTGGCTGTGAAATGGGCAGTCCTGCTCTGGCACCTCGTTTTCCCCACTGTATTCTGACCCCACCTTGTGCAGTCAACCACAGGGAGAGTTGGAAAACTACTTTTTTTTTTTTTTTAGGAAAAAAAAAAAAGTTTGTTTATTTTGGTCGTTCAATTTTGTATCTAATCAGCGAGCTGGGCCAACTCACTGTGCAGCTGCATGTTTACTGGGTCCTACAGGAATGGCTGTGGGCAGGGCAGAGCCAAACTGCCCTCCAGTAGCAGCCAGCACTTCAAGCAGCCTCGGGACAGGCCGATGCAGCCCCCGTGAGTGGTGGGCAGAGCCAGAGGACCTGCCTCCTCAACCAGCAAGCCAGGCTTTGCCTAGCTTAGCCCTCCCGTCTTCATGTCCATCCTGTCTGCTCTGGCTTACACCAATAGGACACTTGGACCTTGGTGAAACATTTATTGAACTTCTTTGCTTGATTAAGATGCTATTTACTTCATTTAGTGAATTTTATGTGTTGCATATCCTGCCCTATTGCTCCTCTCTTTGGACTCTTGTTTAATTTTATAAAAGGATGGCTTTGTTTGCTCTGAATTGCTGTCTCCCAAGATACCTTAAATCTGGTAAATATTCTCTCTAATCTAAGTAGGACAACACCCAATCTCTGTCAGCAGAGAACTTAAGATCTCATCTCTTTAAAGTGAAAGGCAGAGCAAGCTCTGACTGGAAGTAGAACAGTCTCTGAGTGAAGCCATGTTGTCATTCTAGTTGGTAATGCTGCTCAGGCTCCATCAGAAGGATTGCTTATGCAGAGAGAAGTTAGGTTGATAGCCTTTTGCAGCCAGGATGGATCTTCACATCTAAACTGAGAAGCCTCATGTGGGAAGAGGTTCAGAACCTGGGTTTGCTTGAGTTTCTCTGTGTTCCATTATAATTTTTAACGATCTTAATCCATCAAACCATGTGGACTTGTCTTAAGCTTAGTATGAATATTTGTTTGCCTGTCATTGCAGCTGAAGTTTCACTAATTCAGAGCCAAAAAATTATGTCGTCAATCTGATGCTTATCTTTCCTGTAAACTGTACCCTGGTGATTTTGTTTTGAATCTTTGTTTTTCAGTGATCTAATAGCCAGACTTAAACTGGAGAGAACAGATAATTAGGTCCCAAATGATGAATATTGATGTTTGGGGGGTCCTTGTGCAGTGGCCTGGAGAGTGAGTTCTGGATATGCTCCTTTGGCAGTTAAACCAGCTTTGAAATCCAAAAAAAGCAGTCTAGAAGGACCATGTCCCAATGACTTTGGAACCTCCATGGTGCTCCATTAATTTAGCACCTATGCTTTGGAGCCTGGAAGCTGGATGTGGGCTGGTGCAGGGCGCTGCAGCTGGGCAGGGAGTGCCTGGCTCCCGGCGCTGGGGTACGGGAATGCACACTTGCAGTGCCTCAGCTTCGGCTGAAACACAGAGAGCCAAAGGCTGCCTGGCTGTTGTGGGACAGCCTCATCATCAGAGCCATGGGGAGGCCCCTCCTCCCTGCAGGAATGCAGCCCCTCTCTCCCACAGGATTCTCACTCCTCTGGGTGGAAGGCGCTGGATGTGGCTTTGTCCGCCCTGCTTGTTGAAGCTCAGTCAGGTGGTTGGTGTGGCCAGAGGTGACCCAGCCCTTGACCAGGGCTTGACAGGGGCTGGAGAGGGCAGGGAACTGCGAGGCTGTGGCAGAATTCTCTTTATAAATTCAGGCCTGCAGTCAGCCTGTGTATGTACACCTTCCAATAAGGAAAGTGGCAGAGAGTGCCGTGCAGAGAGGAGGGGTAGTCACGATGAGGCCTAAAGTCTCTCGAGCAGTGCCTTCGTGGTTAGTGGTGAACTGATACAAAACAAAGTTGTGTCTGCTGTTTCTGAAAGAAATTCTGTTGTTTAGCACTCTTAAGTGACAACAAAACATTCTCAAGACCAGTTTCATTTTGCAATAGGGGGAAATTCTAGAACTTTTAATTCTCTGTTGGTTTTGTTGGGTTTTTTTCTCCATTATTTAGTTTTGCAGAAGGGAGTTGTTGGCCTCTAGTTTGGGTACTCTCTGTGACTTTCAGGTTCTTCATCTTCTCAGTAGGGACCAGAGTTGCAAAAAAATTTCTTCTATGAAGCCTTAATAAAACACAGAACATCTGCCCAAATTATTCTGGCTTTCATTCCATTCAGTGGTACATGTACTTCCAGATACAATTTCACCAGTGTGTGAAATCATGGGTCCAAAATCTGTTAGGAAGAGTGTTATACTCAATAGCATTTAAAAAAACCCCCATACATTTATGGTGTAGCTATTGTTCACTGTGTTGTTAAACAATTCTGTCCTAAGGGAAGACAAGGAATGGTAGCTTCATGCTGCCAACTTCTGCTCTCAGGACCTCTGTCTTCTCAGAAGGGAGCAGAGCCCCACCACCATGTCCCAGAGTTGTGGCAGCATTTGGCCAGTAATGACTGGGATCTTAGATACTGCCATTTAATTGAGACAGTTTTAATTTCTGCTGTTTTCTCCCCATGTCTGTACAAACTCCTTGAAAAATGCCTCTTACACAGTGCCTGGTTACCACTCATCTGCCTGGGCAGCTGCCAACAGCTCCAGCCAGTACAGCTCTCTGAGAGGCACTGCTGGGGCTGTTAAAGTGGTTCTGGGTCCTTGGTCTGGGTGAATGTAATGCAAAAAGTAATAAATAGTTGTACTTCATAAGGACAGTATCCTACTGGACTTTTATTTCAGTGTGTGTTTAGGCAGCTTCCTGAGCTCAGTACACATGCCCTGCAGAGCCATACTCCCAGTCTGGTTTGGATTTGAGTTAATTAAGATCAGTTCCCATTTTCTGTTCTCAATTCATTCACTTAACCTGTTTTCATATATGAAATGTACTTGAGTCACCTATCCTTTCTTAATCTCAGACATAGTCTTTTAGCTTTCATCTATACAACCTACATGTTTGCTTCCTCTCACCACTCTGTAACTGGTTCTACAGTGACAGTATGGAGCAGAACTGCTCAGTAGGGAATCCACACCCATTGGAAGGTCCATAATTGATGGGCTTTTTTGTTTTCATCATGAAACATGATAATAATTATCTAAAAATATATGATAGTAACTATTAAAAAACTGCTTCACCTAAAACAAAGCAGTAGATGTGTGTGCCCATGTATATGTAAAAATATTGCCCGTCTTCACTCTTGTTTTAGTGACAATAAAACTGTTTTTCCATGCAAACCTGCTTGGGTTTCCCTCTTTCTTTTCTTTTTCTTTTTTTTCCCCCAAATGTACAGGAAGAGATATTTTCATTAGCTGTCTGGATGTTCTCTGTGTATCCATGTGTTTTCTGTATGGCTCTGTGGTCATGGCAGCAGCTGAGGAGTCCTGAATGCCATTTAATGCTCTTTTTCAGTGTTGCACTGAGTTGGTTTCCAAAGGCCATCTTTTCAAAACTAGACACGTTTAGCCATGTTAGGGAACTCCACAGGCAGATGCTCTTGCCTAAAATACCTTCTTCTTGGCTGTCTTGTTGAAAAATGAATCCAGATGTTTTCAGTTTTCTTTGGTATCAGAGCTATAGAAGGACTGCTGACAGTTCTATTTTCGTGGCTTCTTGGCATTAACAGCAGAAAGAGAAAAAAAAAAAAGAGATTCAAACCTGACACAGAATACATAGAGAAAGTCTTAAGTTTTAAGTTAGATTGTAAAATAACAATTGGTGATTGTTGTGATTTGTTCCTAATCTGCTTAGAGCAAAGGACTTATCTTATGTTGAATTCTTTCCATGTTCTCATCAAAAGCCAAGTTCTTTTTACAGATATTTTACCCTCTTCAGCTTTCTTTTCTGGTGTCCTGACTTCAACTCTTGCTTTGCTGTTTTCCATCTGCATCCAGAAGGGTCTGCAGTCCAACATAATAGATTTATTCTTTTGTGTTTACTGCCCCAATACATACAATATTGTACATTCTTGTCCAAGTCAGTGAATTTATCTTCAGTTCACAGGAACAGTGCTGTCAGATCAGTAATTGGATGAATTGGTTACTTGCCTAATGCAGCATTAGGAAGAAACACTATATCAACTTTTACAGCCCAGAGCATAGGGGATTCAGCATATTAAAATCCCAAGTTTTAAGCTTTATCATGGGATAGATTTATAATGTTTTCTTCTTAATTGAAATACAAATCTCACACAAGAAAAACTGGTTCAGATTTATGGAAATTTTTCTTTTGGTCCTTGTCAATTATATTATTGATGTTTTGCATACTGGGGTAGGATTGGATCAAGTCTGCATTTAAGGGCTGCAGGTGCAAGGCTGTAGTGCTAAACCAGAGTCAGGGTGTCCCTGGGGGCCGTGTCAGAAGGAGACTTTGGATCCTGTACTCGTGCCAGGGTTTGTTCCCCTTCTCCAAGGGGTGCCTGAAAAGCAGAAGCAGTTGTTCTGTAGCACAATAGCTCAAGCACACACACCTGCTCAGCTTTATTTTTCTTTGGGGAAGTAGGCAGGAGCAATTAGTTCTTCTCTGTGATGTACTCTGGTGCTCTGTGCCTGGGCTGCGTGTGCAGATGTGCTGAAAGCCATTTGGCCTCCTCCAGGCTGGAGCCCTGGGAAGAAGCAGCTGCTGAGCTGAATGAGACCACAGCTAGATTGCACAAGTGATCTTAGGGTTCAGCTCAGGGCCTGCACGGAGGGAGACATACATTAGATCATCTTTGTCTGGGCAGAGGAGCTGGAGTGGGACACAGCATTTCTCTCCAAACTGTGTGTGGGAAGATGTGGCTGCTGCAGGAGACGTTTCTGCCCTGGTACAGTTAGAGCTGGACCTCACTGGCAGGAAAACATGCAGAGCAGCTCGTGGTCTCACAGTGAGTTCTGCTTTTACTGCTAACACGTAAGCTAAGAACTGATATCTGAGGTGCTTTTCTTTCCCTCAAAAGAAGCTTGCTGAAGTTAAATAATATTTTTGTACAGTTGTCACATCCTGACTGATAGTGGCATATTAAGCACTCCTGCTGATTATGAGAGTTTTAAACTTTACCTGCAACTGTTACCTGTAGGAGAGCCCAGCAAATAGATCTTACCTGAATACTGTGGCAGTCACCAAAGGGAGTGTGGAGATGCTGTCTGCAGGCTCCCACCTTCCTCTTCTTCTTCACTTGCTCAGAATACAGCTGGGGGAATGCAGAGCCAGTGGTGGACTGACAACAGTTTGGAATGTCAATACACTGCTGTGAGAGCAAGAGCAATCTTGCCCTTACAAATGTTAGTTAATGAAATATTTTCTCACCTTGGATTATCCTGTGATATTGTTGAGTCTGAGGTGGATGGCTCCTGGAGATAGAGTTAAAATAGTAGTAGTGAAGGAAATTAGTTATTGGAATATTTTCTGAAATAAAAACATGTCTTTCTGCTGAAGTTGCTTAGTGTAGTGCAGGCATAACTGGTTGAAATCCAGTGGTGTCAGAAGCTGAGGGGAGTGGGACAAGGGCTCATAATGGGCCTTCTGGTGTTCAAAAGAAAAATTCTGCTTTAGCAAGCTGTAAGTGAATGAGAGGAGGTTGCAGCACAGGAGTATGACAGTTCAGACCCATGATCTGTTCTGTTTGGTTTCCTGTTTTTGTGATCAGTGAGAGGAACCTGTAAAACTTCCCTAATGGGCTGCTGTGTCATCATTTACCAGTGTGGGAAGATGCTTCCTGTGCCTGGGCAGTTGGTGGTTTGTTTGCATCATGGAGTGTGACTTTGCCATCTATTTCTGTTACCTGATTCAACTGCATAACTGATTAAACAACGCTGGGAGCCTCTTTGACCAAGGCAGAGTGTGCAATGGTCTGTCATAAAATCCCCATCAGCTAAACTAGGTTAACAATGTATGGTCTTCTCTTCAGTTTTAAATATATAATTGCACTCTTTTTTTCATTTGCTGGAGTGGGAGAGTTTTGCATCTCTTCATTATGTTTCTGCTGAACTGTTTGTAAGATGTCTCTCACAAGATTGCCTTTCTGGTCGTGTCCTTCAAAAGCCTTCTCATAACTTCTCCTTTTCTGTTGTGTTATTTCAGCATCTTCTTTGTGATCCACTGCTTTCAGGGTGAAATTTCTTTTTTTTTTTCTGATCACAAAAAAAGAAAAAGCCTCACAATATCTTAATTTCCATGGAAAGCAGAAGAAGAGTTTCGTGCTCTTCCAAGAGTTGTGGCTACAAGCAGGGAAGGAGAGTGTATGTACATACACACCCACCCACTAGTTACTGCAGATATCACTGTTGTGGGTTCTTCCAGAAAGAGCTTTTTATCATGCACCTGGCAGGCGTGTGTTGGCGTGACATTTTTTATTTCCTTTTTTTTTATTCCTGCAGACATCCTGCTACTGCCAAAGTTTATAATGAATGGGAACAAAAGCTGTGTCCTCTCTTTTCACATACTCAGACCCACTTGAAGTACCTGCCTGCCTTGTGTGGGCAGTACAAGTCAGATCTGCCTACAGTCCCCAAAAAACAGTTGGTTGGTTTTTTTAAACTGTGGGCTTTGTGTCTTTGGTAGGTGTATGTGGGTACATGTGCTCTCCTTGCTGCTCCAGTAGCAAAGTACCTGGAGGCAAATGTCTCAGAACCCTTTGGGCTGTTTTACTAGTGTTGGCCAGTTTTGAGATGCAGTGGTCACCAGCCCCCCCTCTGTGGCTGAAGAGTTTTGCTGAGAGGGGTGCACAGCTCCCAGACAGTCTCCCCCAGAAGCAGAACCACAAAACAGAAGTTAATCCTTCAGCAGCATCTGCACCATCAAAAGATAATCCATCAGAAGCAGCTTGTGCTGTGCTTCTGTTAAACATCTGGAGACTTGAGCTGGTGCTGTTGTGCTCTCTGAAGGATTTATATGGCTGGGATTGATCTTGTGGATCTGAAAGGCAGGAAGTCATAGGGCAGCACGAACAGGTAGCATCAGAGGTATCATAATCGGGGCTTTGGCTGAGGTGTGACCTGGCGAGCTCGAGCTCACTTTCTCCAGAGGGCAGATCCTCAGATGTTGCAGTGTCCTGGCTCCACTGGGGCTCCTGGAGTTGCAGACACTTACATCATCGAAGATCTGTCCCAAATGCTTTGTAACAGCTCATGATCCCTATTTCCGGATATTTTGTTTTACACATCCTGCTGTGCGAGAACTTACTGCTACTAGAATTTTGCTGTGGTATGTTTCTAAAATGCAGATCTGAGAATGCACTGTATACATTTATGACTGGCAATAAATCTCAAAATGTTTGAAGCCACTGGTTTAGCCAGCTTTCCCTGTTTGAGAACAGCTATTTCACCTCTGTTTCTATTGTGTAGTTATAAATGTGTTACCTGTTCAGCTCCTGTGGAGCAGTGCTGTGACTAAATGCAGTAAATTCATTGGCAGCCTACAGTCTTGTTGCAAAACACTCTTTCCTCATAAGGCAGTAAAGACCTGACATTTCTTTTCAGACTGCTTTCAGCTTTTAATATTTAATATTGCGATCATCCGTTTTCTATCATGTTCTTTTTATTTAATGAGTTGTTGAAAATATTTACTTCCTTCTCCAAACATCTCTGTCTTGTAATTGTTCTGGAGGCATCTGGAACTAAAGTCTTTGATACTCTGTTTATCTGATTTTAGCTCAGTCAAAATTTCTATCAGAGGAATCTGGAAATCATTAAGATAATTTATGTTTTCCATCTAAACCCATTAAAATAATAGTGATTATAATTCTCTAGGCTCAGTGTATGTGTGTGGTTAGGTTTTAAACTGTTGTTTCCAGGATGTTCTAATAAGGTTGGCTCTCTTTTTGCCTTAGTGTGGAAGTACTCTTGCTGAGTTACATTTGCTTATCTTACTTTGGCTTGATATTGGGCAGAGAGCAATTAAATCGATTATTGAATTTAGTGAAAAACCCCAAGGAAGAGAGAATTTGGCATAAGAGTGACAAGATCTGAGTTCAGTTCCCTCTTCTGCAAATTGATTTCTTTATCTCTGTTTATTTGTCTGAAAATGAGGGCAAATTCTCTTTTTTGCCATCCTTTTGTCAGTCTAAAATCTCAAAAATGGAGGATGTCCTTGTTATATGCATATTGCCTCACAAAAAATGACCCCAAAAAGTAGAGATAGTGTCAGGAGTCTTAACTTCTTGTTAAAATGGATGCTATTGCTGGGAAGTCAGCACTGCTTTGGGATTTGCTGGTGCACCTAATGAATGTCTCTATGTTTCTGGTTTGTTTCATAAATATATTCCCAGATGAATTCAGGTTAGTACAACCTTTTGACAACTGTTAAATTATATCCTGAGGATTTTTGGAGAGCCAACACCAGCAAAAGGATCTGGCATATGGGATAAGTTTAACCTTTGATAGAAATGTCAACTTCTGTCAGGATCATGAAATACTTGCTTAGTCTTCTACAATGTTTTTGTTTATTTTCAGTTAATAAAATATACAACAGAGCCTCCTAAATTTCTTTCTGTCCCTCATGGTTAAGAGAAAACTTTTGCATGCAGTGAAAGTTGTATAAATAACTGTAGGCAGCTTGGAAAATACAGATACAAGAAAATATATTAACTGGGAGCCAAGCCATCTAATTTACTGCCAGGACTGCTCAAACTGAAGAAACAACAATATTTATCATGGTAGCTTAATTAAGTGAATTAAAACTTTTAAAAATAATTGAGACCATCCACGTTGTGATTCCATGAACAAAGCAAAGTGCTTTGAGCAGAATGAGGGAGCCCTGTGTCTAAATGCTCTGTCCCTCAGCAAATGCAGTCTTTGTTGCTGTAACATGGCTGTGGTATAAGTCTAGAGACCCAAGTGCAAGTTTTGTCACTGAAACCATTATATTTTTAAGCTTAAATAAGTGTAAACTGTTTTAGTCTCTTAGTCATGGAACTTTCTTCTCAGACTCTTATAATTAAGCTAAAACTGAAATGGAGGCTCTAAGATGTGTGTCTATGTACTTTGGCATTCACTGCTGATATTGCCTTGCCTATTGCTAAAGAGCAATCTGTAAACCCTACTCCTCTTTACACTAGGCAGTAGTGAATTGCTTTATGTTTGTCTTCAGATAGAAGAAAAATGTATGAGCATTTGCATATTGATTTATGGCGAAAAAAGATAATGGTTAAAGACTATCTCAGCTGACTTGGCATTACTGTGGAAAACATGGTCTTTTTTAATGGCAGAGGAACAGGACAGGTGGAACTGCATTGTGACTGTTATATCTTCAAAACCCATATGAAACCCTTTCCTTCTAGGTAAAAGACTCACCCCTGTGAAGGAAAGGCAGCTGCTTGTGACAGATGATTTCCATTTGTTTATTTGCTCACATTAATTGTTCCAGCTAAACCATTCACTACCATGAGCTGAATTTTCTCTGATGCAGAAGAATGAATTTTTCCACTTTACATAGCTAGAAAGTAGGGCAGTACTAACATTTTGGTTTCTTCACCAGCAGTAGTGAATAAATTCAATCTGGACATTCTGAGATAAAAGTCTGTTTTGCCTGTGCAAACTGCCACTGAGGCTTAGATACCATTGTTGCAAAGCTTAGAGCAAACAGAGCAGCTGTTTCAGTCCAGTTTAAACATGGTGAACAAGAGTGAAGCATATTAACTCCAGCTGTGCACTGATAACAGCTGGGAAGGAAAATCACTGTAAGGGAACCCAAAGTAAATTAGCAGCCTTAGCTATCATGAGTATGCCTCAAAGGGAGGAGCAGCAGTGAAAATCTGATCCTTAGAACCCTGGAGAATTTAATGAGAAATTCCCATGCCTCCTTCTGTGCTTCTGTAAAGATGCAGAGCAGGTTCTGGAGCTGGTGGCATTGCCTCTGAAGGTTTTGGATGCAGAGCTCATGCTGTTCTTAGAACACTCATGGGTAATTTTAAGATGAAGGCAAGATGAGAGAGGGATTCTCTGCAGAGTAGTGGTGTCTGAGTCAGATGATGAAGTGTACTTAGCTTAGCATCTCCACTTGACATCTACAGAATTTTGAGAGGCTTTTAAAGCAAGAAAAATTGAGGGATATTATAGCTATTTTCATAGAATTTGTGTGGTTCTCTAGCTGTCTTTGATTATACAAAAAAAATTACAGCACTGTTGAAGCTGCAGGTGGGAATGATTTCTGTGTTGGTGCACAGATGCTTTCAGAAAGTTCTTGCAATTGAAATAACTAAGCAAACATGTCCATTCTTCATTTTTTGGTAAAATTATGTATTTTCTCTGTGCTTTCTCCCTCTATCTTACTTGATACTTACTTACTTACTCTCTTCAACCTATGTTCATGTTCTGTTTGGTGTCTTCTAACCTTCATGGAGTTAGAATCATGTCTTGGGTATGTTCTACTAAGAACCTTATGTACTTTAGGTGGATGTAAAGGGACTAGACTTAGCTAAAGCTTTGGACAGGAGGCAGCACAGCTGTCTGTGTCCCTCTGAAAAGAGAACATAAGGATATGAATAAAGACATTTAAATGAGGCCAGTTAGCATTGTCATAAAGTTCTTATAATGTTAACCAGCTGTCAGAGACTTGTTCTCATTCTTTTGAAGATTACATGCCTCTTATTTTGCTGAAAGTCAGCATGCTCTATTTCTGTGTGGACAGCAAACAATTATATAATAAACCAGGTCTTCAGTTTCATGTGTATACAATTATGAGAAAGCAGTAGTTTCTCAAAAAGGCAATTTTGGCATCATTCATAAAGCCTGTTTTCAAGTTAAAAGTATGGAGTATGTTGAGTGAAAAATGTAAACATGTATAGATATATATGAAAATAGTAGGGGAGTAAAAGAGGACAGGAGAAACATGAACAAGGGAAACAGAATTAAAAACATATCTTGCAAATGACTTGGCAATACCATGTCAAAACAGCTGTAAAGCTGAATAAACTCCAAAGCCCAGTGGCACACACAAATATGAGAATTTTAGTGTTCACAAAAGACAGGGACCTGTCTGAGTGGATCACTGAAAGTATCTGAATGCCAGATGTTAAAATTATCTCTTTCCTTGTGATTTTTCTCAGTGAGAGAAATCTGATGGCTCTGATCCTTTTATGATTGAAGTAACTTTCTGATTGATCCTGGGACTGTGTCCAAAAAGCAATTGCATATTAATGCATTCTATTTCACTTATTCCCATCTACTATGTTTGTTTTATTATGTTTTTCAGGTTTGATAGCTGCACTGGATCACTGATTGAGGTCCCCTCTAAACTGTAACACTGAAAACAATGGCAACAGAATGTATAAAAACCTGCTGTAAATTGTGTTTCCACGTGGACAAGGAAAAAAATGATTGTGAGTTCTGACATAATGAGGGTTTAATAAAAGCTTTGCTGTTTCATTGGTGATGAGATTTCCCATTGATAAAGGACCATGTTACCCCCAATAAACTGGATTTCTCTAACAACATACAAAGTTCTTTCCATACCTCCATTTGGACATTAAAGACATGCTTGTTGCTGTTATGAATTGGAACTGAGCAATAACCCTTGTCTGAAGGTCTGCTCTTTGCAGTCTAGAATACTGTCCAAAAAAGCTGGCTTTTTTACCCAAGGGTGTGAGAATTTCAATGTTTTGTTGGGTTTTTTTTACCTCTGTGGGTATTTTTAACTCTGTTAGGCTTTTCTTTGGTGTCTTATTTGTTCAAAGAACTCTTCTATGATACAAGTGTAGCTCTTGTGAAAATTCACTTAAGAGGAAGGTAGCTATAAATACAGAAGCTTAGGTAACAAAGGGTTTGGATCAGTACAGATGTCAAGAGGATGAATATCTTTTCCTGGTGCTAGTCCTGAGTGCTGTAAAACTGAATACTAGCAGCTGTTAAGTAATGTATCAAGCAGAGATACTATTAAATAAAAGAGATCTCTTCATAGCATTGTTCAAAAATTAATGCACATGTGTACTGTCTGTTTTTCTTGCTCTTTATTTTTAGCAGTTTCCATGGTGCAGGAATCTGAAGCAGTGGCTGCAAGCAAGCCAGCTATTGTAGAGCAGCCTCCATTGTCCTCCGTGTCAGTGAAGCGTCAAGTTGGCTGTTCCGAGGACTATTTGCTTTCTAAACTGCCCCTGGATGGTCAGGAGGTACCTTTTGTGGTCCCTCCATTCAGACTGGCTTATGTGCAGCCCAAGAACCTTCCCAGTATCTCACTTGCTGGAGGGATTAAAGGTAAAATGCAGACAGTGTTGCTGAAATAGTTGTTTCACTTCTGCCACTCCTTGGAAGTTGTCAAGTATTCCTACTGAAAACATATGTTTGCAGAACTTTTCTAGAAGCCTGGTCTTGTTTCAAGGAATCATAGATCATGCTGAGTTGGAAGGGACACACAAGGATCAAGTCCAGCTCCTGTCCCTGCACAGGACACCCCAAGAGCCACACCATGTGCCTGAGAACACTGTCCAGACACTTGAACTCTGTCAAGCTGCCACTGGGACCACTTCCCTGGGGAGCCTGGGGAGTTTGTTTCTTTTCTCTCTGGACACCCAGAGAGGTTTTGGGAAGTATGGCATCCCATTGTGAGTCTCTGTGACTTTGTATGAATAAAACTGAATGGGAGGATAGCACACCAGTGCTCATACTCAAAAGTAATGGAAGACACTTAAAGGAAATGGAAGCTTTAGAAAGAACTCATTGGAGACAAGGAAAGGCCTAACATGTCCCCAGTATCCATATCACTCACATAAAAGGAGGAGGGTATTTTGGCTTTCATGGTTAATATTCTGGTGTGTTTTAACATACTAACACATTTTCCTTTTCAGATTTTGCCAATAGACGACATGTGCTACTATCTGGCAGAATTTTTTGTCCCTACTATTTCCTGCTCTTTTTGCTGTTTTTTGGGAGGCCAGGGGGCACAGATCCCCTGCTATGAGGTTTCATATAATACTATTTATATTTTGCTTCATAGCAATCTTGTACTTCAACCTCTGTTACTCCCATACTCAAACTGCCAAAATTAGGTACATGCACACAGTGGCATTTTAAAATAATAGGATCCTGTCCCACTAATATGAGTTACAGAACATGCTACTATTAGGCTCTTAGTCCTACCAGGAGATGCACAGAACTAGGGAAGGGAAAATTTTGGCACAGGGACATACCTGAACTATTGTTTTCTCTAGGATTGCTTTGCCTCAAGGACATGATAAGCTGGTAGGATGTTCTTCGTCCCACATGACTGTATTTACTTTCTGAAGGTGAAAAGCCTAATAACTGAAAGAAGTCAACCATATGTTGCATAATAAATAATGCAGTGCTACCTAACTTCTTTGTGTTTGTGGGGTTTTATTCCCACCCTTCCCTCTCCCTAGGTGCCTGCTGTTGCCTCTTTCCTGCTCCTGCAGGTCTGTCACCAAACCTCCTCCCCACCCTCTGCTGCACGTACCACTGGCACCACAGCCAAGCTAAGCAGCCTCGCAGAGCTGTTCAGTACAGATTGGCCACTCTGTGCCCTGTCTTCTGGTGGCTTTATTTGGGATGGCAGCAGCTCTTAACAGGCAGCTGAAAAGCTGGAGGTAGAACATGTGAGGCCTCTCTGAGCCTGATCTCCCCACTCACCTGCTACTTCAGTAGCTACTTCTTGTAAGTCCATAGTTGGATATGCTATGGAAAAGCAGGACATGCTCCTGATAATCCCCTTCCTTACTCATCTTGCTTACTAAGCCTTGCTTAGTCCTGTCTCATCCTCAAGATACTGTACAGAGAAGTTCATCAAGTACTCTGAGGCATGGATGTTCTCCGGAGAGAAGGAAGATATGTCTAACAGCCTTTAGATTAATGTTTTCCTTGCTCATGCTGTTCTTACACAACCTTAACAATCAGTGGCTTGTCCAAATTAAGAATTCTGCTTCCTGATAATTTCTGAGGGACCTGATGTACAGAGTGGCCCTTAGGCTACAAGCTGGTAGATCTTCTGGCAGAATGACCTGACTCTTCATAATTGAGTCTCTTGAGCAAATATTTTAAATTTTTGAACAAATATTTGAAAAGTGACTCTTATGTCAAGTAGGCAACTTTCATTTCTCTTTCCAAATATAAACACTAATTTTTTTAAGTACAGCTTTAAGCCATATTAAAGTTGTGTTTTAAAAATGCAGTGTTTACTTTTTAGGGAGATTTACTAAATACAGTGAAGTGTGCTGTCATTCTTTCTTCACATTAGCCAAAGCACCAGCATACTCAAAAAATGTATTCAGAGTCATTTTTTCTTCGACCATTGTTAAATATCTGTTGAAGTCCAAGTCCTGCTCTCAGTTCCTCACCATTTTCTGTGCATGTCTGGCCATTTTCCTTTAGTGAAACAGGACATGCTTAGTGTTAGTTATTGGCAACCCTTCTGAAAGCAATTAAGTCCTGGCAGCCCTTTCTCTTCAGTGCTCACTGCAGTGTGTCTCATGCTCTCACAGAAGTAAGCTAGCAGGAAGAAGTGTGCTCCTGGTCTGGAACACTGGATTTTCCATCATCTGCTGTGTAGCAGTTCTTTGTGGCCTCACTTTTAGTGTTCATCCTGATTTACGTCATGCTCAAGCCCATTGTGCTTGAGTGCTTGCTTTATCACCGCCCATGTTCCATCTCAGTGTTTCAGTGTTTTACTTTACTAACACATGCAGGAGAGGACTCTTAAGCAGTGGTAGCTTGTCTCTTACGGTGCAACACACTTGCAGAACTGAAGGCACTTTACTGAGGGTAAAGAACCTTTTAAGAAATAGGTCAAAGTCCAGGGAGGTGAAGTGAGGGAAACAAATACCAGAGTTTGGAAGAATCCAGGTCACCCCATTCTCTAATGTGCTGTTACATGTGGCTTCTTTTCAGTCCAGACAGTAAAGAACACTCCAGCAGTGTTCTTCACTGATTTGCTGACCAAGTTATACATGTTTTTTCTGAAATGATTATGGGCTGAGTGAAGGGCTGGGATTCAAACAGTCTCAGATATGTCTATTTATGCCTCAGCCAACAATTCAAGTAATTTTGGACCAGTGATTTTACTAGGGACAGACTTGCCATGGAAAGCAGATAAGGAGACTGCAATCACAGGCTGCATCATCTTTTTGTACAAGATCTTCCTGAAGGTCTGGGGGTCCATTAGTTCAGTAAAAATATGCTGGGGGTAGCTAACTAAATAAGTTGGAGATTTTCTAACTTTCTTAACTTCTGTCTTGCTGTCTGTCCTTGGAGCCTTCTGCATTTAACTACTTAGCCTTTACTGTGAAATCCCAAGACAGGGTATGCATAGTTTTTCATGGCCAATTTAATTCCAGAGTGTTTGCTCACACACTGTGGCAACCTGACATATCACGAATGTGTGTTTTCTTTTCCCTTTTCCCCCCTTTACCCAAAGTAGGTAATACTGAAATATTTTGTCCTTTGCCCCGAAGGCACTGTGCCTGCCTTATGAGGCCAGGCAGCAAGTGCTGTGTGTGGAGCTCCTGCAGTGGATGTTGTCTTGTGCCCCGCAGCGTCCGCCCGGGCCTCGCTGGGCGAGCGGAAGGCAGAGCTGCACGGCGCGTACCAGTGGCCCCGCGGCGACCTCTGCAACCCCTTCTGCCTGGAGCACCGCGTCTCCCCCGACCTCAGCAGGCGCTCCCAGGCCAAGTCACGAAGCAGGAAATTGTATGGGTCAGGTGAGAAGGAACACACCCTCTGTCTTCCTCCCCTTTTCAGGGTTTATAGGTAAGAGGAGTAAAAGCCATTAGTTACAGAAGGCTTGTGTGGTTCCAGCAGTTCTCAAGCCGGTCTGTGTGCTACGGACACTCCTTGGTTGGTGAATCAGTCTGCAGAGCCAGTTCTGTTTAATTTTCAGCTGCACTGTTACCTTTTGTCTTGGGGGCTTAGCAAGGCTTTCATGCTTCACACAGAGATAGAGAAATTGGCAAAGCTAGATACCATAGCTGCCTCTGATCCAGACCAGGGTGCAGTACTGGAGATCTCAGCTACCAGTTAGAGGAGTGAGGGAGATGGAAGAAGGAAGCCAGGCAGTCTGTTGAGTAGGAGGAGTGCCTGAGGAGTACATATATGGGAGAGGAACAAGCACCAAAAAAATTGAGGAGCAGATGATAAGAACAGGTGCAAAATGGTCATGATGCTGTGTGCCAGCTTTTTTTGTAGTTTGCTTTTGAAGCTACAGCAATGTCCCCACTTCTCAGTGTGTGTAAGAATGAGGGAGGGCTGCAAGACAGTAAAAGTTTAGATAGAAAGTGTTTGGCTGCCTGGGTAAAAACTGTCTTCTGTGCTGTTTGCTGGTGTATGTACCTATAATGAATGCTCAGAGTGAAGTATAATGTTCAGACTGAAGTGAATGACTAGTTGTTGCTTGTGATTGCTAAGGCAAATGCATTCAGAAGGCCCAAACACTCCAGGAAATGTACATGCTCTCCATGAAATCGGAAGCTGGCAACAGCTCACATTTTTAAAGATGTTTTATTTAGAATGGTATAGCATACTTATTTTCAGCTGGGGGAAAATGTCTCAGTCTGTGTCCTGTTTTAAAATAATTCTGAATCACCATAGAGACTACAGGAGAAGACTGTTCCATATATTTTTTTAAGAGAACAAAACACACGTAGAAATATAGCAGCCTTTAACACATATGGTTTTACTAGGCTTTGTAAGCACCTGTGGTGGGAGCCAAATGGGTTTTATTAAACTGTCTTGAACATCTTCCCTTCAGTTCATCATCTCTTTTTCCATTTTTCTTCAAGCTAAGTAAACACTTTACTAGTTTTGTCTTAGTAAGTTTAAAAACAAGAAAGATTATTCTGATGTGTCTAGAGTACAGTTCTAAAATGCCTTTTTCCTCCAGAGTTTCTTGACAGCTGTTTCAGGACTTAGAACTTCATGTGCATCTATAGACTATAAAAGCAAAACTCTAAAGCTTGTTTGTTGCAGCGAGTGCTATAATATTTTTCATGTGTGTGGGTTTAGAACTACAGAATGTGTTTATTTGGAAGGTACAAAATTAAATCCTTGAATTTTAATGTGAAGCCCTTTCTCTTCATCTTAAAAAAAAAAACTCCACACAAACAAACTGAAAAATAAATTCATCAGTGTTTTTCTGAAATTCTACTTATTATTGGTAAACAACATATTTTTATTATTAAAGTCTTGCATCTTTTTTGTATTTTGCAGGCAACTTTCTATATAAAAATTAACACTTTTTTCATTAAAAATTTGATTTTTTGAAAAAGACACCATCTCTTCACTCCTGCCCCATGCCCTTGTTCCTGGAAAACATTACTAGAAACAGCAGATCATACCCTTTTTAAACCATTTTGGTAATTTGTAATCTATAGAATTGAGCAGATAATTTCCAGTAGTTTGTGGAAGTTATTCTTAGTTGGGCTTTTTCCATAGCAGTGATGCTAACATGATTTTTATTGTTCTCTTGTCTTACTAGTCAGTGATTTAAGACCCAGTGCTTTGCCTGGATCACTGGATGTAAGTCATTCCATGTTTGACCTCAGGAGCCCACCTCAGCGATCCATGAAGGTGAGTTCTCCTTGTAGCCAGGGTTATACTGAAAACTCAGCTTGCTCAGTGTCTCTGTTCCCCTTGCATTGTGTTGCCAAAGTAAATACTGGAGGGCATTGCACTGGGGGGACTAGAGGGAAAATTTCAACATCTTGACCAACTTCAAGAAGCTTTTTCCTGGTGTCTCCTCTGACATTTGCTGTTCTGGCCCAGCAGGGCTGTTGAGAAACCCAGGTAGGCTGTTAGGCAGGACAGGACAGACAGCATGTCATGGTTCATCATCTTGTGGTTTCTCCCTTCTGTGGAAAAGTGGAACACTGGAAGTTTCCATTGACACAAAATACTTTGTTTATTTATTTATTCTATAATAATCATGTCTTACATAGCAGTGAGTTGTGTATATATTCATGAGCAAAAAAATCTCTGGTCAAATGGCTCCTTTATTAGCTCATTGCATCCAAATAGTAATTGCATGCTGCTGGATGAAGAAACTAGTAGGGAATGAGGCAATTATTTGAAAATGAGTATTTTGTTTTCATCATATCTTGTCTGATGGTATAATCTCTGGGTTTTGCATCTGTCACTCTGAATTAAGTGGTTCCTTTTTTGCTGTCCCCAGAGATATGATTCAGTCTCCAGTGTACCTAGCAGTACCTCTTCCAGGAAGGATTCACAAGGAAGTAACAGGAGTCTGGGTAATGTTTTGTTTGTTTGCCTTGTAATGAAATATTTCCTTTTGCACATGAAACATTAAGCTGTTTCTGTTCTACTGTTGATGTTTTTGTTTGGTTTGGGGTGTTTTTTGAGATGAATCTGACTAGCAGGTCAGCTGGAGATGACTTGGCAATTTGAAATTAAGAGTTTTGGACTTGCACTGTCCTATTGTCTGGAGACTGAGCAAATAAGACTTTAAGAGGTTCTCACACTTTTGAGAAATTCATACTTGGATTTACTACCCAAGTGAACTAAGAAATTACAGACACTGTGTTAGGATAGAACACAGCACTAGGTCCCAGGTCTTTTTCATGTATCAGTATTTTTCTGTGTGAAGTGCCTGAAATCCAATACCCATATTACACTGGTAATTAGACAAGAACATTGCATGCAAACCCAGTATTCTTATTTATGAAAGAATGCTGAAGAAGTGAAGATACTGCAAAATAAACCCTCAAAAATGAATCAGGTTCCCCACAAAAGTCACCCTGCTATAAGTGAAAGTTTGACCCAGTCTCCTCAAAAAGAAGACTGAGGCAATGACCTGGTTCCAGTCACAACAGAGAAATGCTGGAGATTAAATGGCTCTTCTGAGTTAAAGAAAGCTTAATAGTAAAATGTTTACTAGACTGGAATTGAAATTTGAGAAAGATAAAGAAGAGGCCAATTTATAAACTTAATAGTGAAAGAGATTAAGGGAAGTGATGGGATATAAATGTGTTCTGGGTGTTTCAGGAACGTGTTTTTTTTTTCTTTCTAAAAGTTGTTTGGGTATAACACAAGTTTTTAAATTCAGTAGAGATAACCAAGGAACATGGTGTAATTTCTTGGTGTGGTCTCCCGTGCAGGGCCAGAAGTTGGGACTTCTATGATCCTTAAAGGTCCCTTCCAACTCAGGATATTCTATGATTAAATGATTCTGTTCCATGAAATGTGCAGGCTTCTAGCTATGCAGTAGATTAGGTTACTGGGCTTGGTGGATATTTTGTCCTTGAAATGTAGATGTTAAAATATTTGAAACTTAGTTTGAGAGAAGTTTGCAAAGATAAGCAGTCCACCTACTAATGAGTTTCCTTATTTCTGGAGTGAACTTTTAAGATACTGCATTACTTCTAAAAGTATTCATTTGCTTTCTTCCGTAGATACTATTACATTATCAGGTGATGAACGAGACTTTGGAAGACTAAATGTGAAGTTGTGTTATGTTTCTTCTGTAGAACAGATTTGGATCACAGTTTTACATGTAAGCAAATATAAATCAGTTGGTTATTTGTTCAAATGACTGTTCTACTATATTAGTGGTACTTTTCATAAAATTTATCTCTCTGTTACTTCAATGAATACTTTTAGGAAAAAAATTAAATTATTTGTAGGTGTTAATATAAACAAAGTTCAGTCAAATGTAATACTAGTCTTCAGAGCATCTTCCTCTCCTTTAATTTTTTTCTGTTGCAATCTCTGTTTTGCTGCAGTCCACAAGAAGAAGTACATCTCCCTATGTTACTGTACATATGTTAACATGTTCCTTTTGTAGCTACACATATGTTAATATGTTAACAGTGAGGAACTGTTCAGGACAGATTAGAAAGGTCATAGGCTGATTCTGCTGTGGACATTTTCCTTTGGAAATTTGAAGGCAGTAAATGGGAGCAGCTGTGGAGGCACCATTTAAGTGACTTCTGTGATTCTGTGACTTTTAATCTAATTCCTTCCTGAATAGAACTTTGAGGACGTGTAGCTTCTTGTGCCTTTTTTGTCAGCAAATATGATGCTGTTATGCTGGTTGTCTTACAAACTCCCAGGAACTGTGAATAATTTTCAGGCAATAGAACTTTGAGTAGACAGAAACCTCTGACTACATCAAATGCTAAGAGTCTTGCATTGCCTAAACTGAGTGTTTTCAATGTTGCAGTGCAAAGATCTGAGCTGGCCTTCTAGCTGTGGGGAAAACCCTCGGATCTGTGTCAAGGGCATTCTCACACTGCCCAGGCCAGTGCATTTCAAGTCTTCTGCCAAGGAGGGCTGCAGTGTAAGTAGATGCATGCACAACACTGAGAAATATTTTTCCCCACAAAAAATAAATGTGACATGTAAGTGGATTTTTAAAATGGACCAAACATCCATTCCTGTGCCATATTTGCTGTGGTAATTGCCCAGGTGTGTTTAGTTCCCCCAACTTCTCAAAATCCTGTTAAAAGCCTGATTCCACTTCCTCCCCCTATATCCTGTCTTGCACTGTGCTCTTGTCCTCCTTCTCTCACAAGCTGTCAGGACAGATATGCTCATAGGGGACTGAACCATGAGCTGCTGGCAGTGGCACCTCTGTGGTGGGGGACCAGAGGAAGACTGGCCATACCTGTAGGTGCACACTCACCCCAGGGCAGGTAGCTGATGTACTTACTGCCTCTCATCCAGCAGGAGACAATAGTCATACTTTGTCTCTAGAGAACAGAGTAGAAATTGGTCACATAGGACAAGATCCCTGATAGTGGCAGTGAAGGAATATTAAAGGGAAGGAAGATAAGGCAACGTAAATCTCTCATAATGTGAATCAAAGGTGAAAGAATATAAAATAAGCTGGAGAGATTGTAGCAAAAGGTTAGAGAATCTGTCATGACAATGTGTGAGTGCTGTTGTAAAGGTCCAGAAGAGATGGCCACAACTTGTTATGGTAGTGAAAAACAATCCAGAACTTTGGCCCTGTCAGGGTGTGACAATGAGGGGCTGAGTGTGTGTGGACTTTGCACTATAAATCACACTTTTCCATGGCAACCTAAAGTGGTAGTCAGGAGCAGTGGCTATAGAACCAGGGTGCCTTGGTTTCTAGGTTTTGGGCTCAGTGGGATTCTCCTAAAGTGATGATGTTACTCCTCTGTTTTTCTTTCTAGGACATTGAATTTATGGAAACTTTTGTTTTTGCTATTAAACTGCAAAGCCTGCAGGCTGTCAGATTGGTATTTAAAATCCAGACACAGACTCCCAGGAAAAAAACTATTGGAGAATGTTCCTTGGCACTGCGGGAGCTGAGCTCACAGGAGTCAAGTCATTGGCTGGATATATCTCCTCCTTCCAAAGCACCTGTAAGTGCCAATACTGTGAAAGTATGTTCTTATCTCACCTAGAAAGAGTTGCTGGAAATGAAAGAAAAATAATTCAGTAGTAAAAACCAGAGGGGTTATTTTTTTTTTTCTTTACCCTACTTCCTTGGAGAAAGGCATTTTGATGGGGAAAAAATGCAGACTTTTGAACTCTGCACATAGCTGTTCTGGTCATAAACTGCAGATGTTTCTAGGAAAAGAGCTAGAGCAAGCTCTTCCACACCATGGCTCACAGCTTGAGGGAGGGACATTCTGGGGAAATGTTCAGCAAAGAACACCGGGTAATTGTCTTTTCTGACCAAAAAAGCATCAGAAGATCCTTAGGACTCACAGCAAGAGCTCAGAGCAAATGGAATCTGCTTTTGTTATGGAAGAAAAGTGCTAAGATCTTCAGTGGCCTGAAACTGCAGAGACAGCCATATATTTAATGTTCAGATTGCATGCTGTGAAGTAATAATTCAGACAGTTCATTTCCATTAGTATAATAAGAAGCAGGTGGGTTTTGCAGTGGGATTTCCTTTCCCCCTACCCTCACTTTGTTTGTTTCTTTTATGGATTGTGTCTAGACATTTGTATTTTCAACAAATTAAACTTGAATTAGCAATTCAAAAGCAAATTTTATTTAAGTGTGTCCGAGTAATAAGAATGATACTCTTGATTTCTAACATAAGTTACACTCGACATCTTTTAGTTTTAATGTGAATTGCCATATTGCTTCAAAAGCAGTAAGGTAAAGTGACAGAGCAAGCTGGTTTAGAAGGTATTTCATCTCAGTGTAAATTTCTGAATCTCATCATTTCTCAGTCTGTGTTGGCTTTCCTCACCATGATGTTCAAGAGCCCTCAAGACACTCTGGGATTCATCCCTGTACTACCCTGTGAGACAGCAAACCCTACCCTCTCTGACAATAGAAAGCCAAAGCTCAGAGCTGACTAAGTGGCTTCCTCTCAGGGTTACAGAGAAATTTTGTGGCTGAGCTACAAAGAGAATTTGGGTCTCTTTCATTAATTGGAGCCTCATTTCTTTATGAGACCTATTGCTCTCTTGCTTAGTGCATTTTGGCTCATTGAAGTGCATTAAAACCTGAAGGCAACAAAGACTAGCAGAGTCCATTTAAATGAAGGCTGCCAGGAAAGAGGGGTCTCCATTGGCTGTTTCCTGCTGCTCTTACAGTGTTCTGAGGACAGCAGAGTGTGACAGGAGAGTAAAGAGGATGACTCAGTGCAACTTTGCCACTGGCAAAAAAGTTCTAAACCCCCCCACCCCAAGAATCAGACTGGAGATCTTGATACATACACCATGTGTGTGTGTAGCAGTGGTGTATGTGTGTAGGCATGTAAAACACGAGTACTTTCATAACACAGTGTGCAGTCACCCTAAGCACTCATGGCATTAAGTGACAGGGCCTTGTATCTATGGAAAATATGGCTTATATCTCCATACTGCAAAATTCAAAAACGTGGGAGGGGAGCTCCAAAGGTTTTTGTGTGAGTGGAGCATAGATGGTCCCTCACTTGCACTTTACTAAAGTTGCAGTAGCACATCTCATTTCCCCTGCATATGCCTGCTCTTACCGCTGCAGAATCTGTACCAGGTGAAAACTGAGGACTCCTTGATTTGCCCAGTTTCCCTGGGAGCAGGGCTTTATGTGCAGGACACACAAGCAGCTCATCAGTGGAGCACATGTACTGCAGCTCTGACAAGTGCAGGATACACTTACTGTGCCTCTGCAGGTTCTGTATGCAACACCTGCGTACATTTCTGTCCAGGAAATCCCAGATAGAAATGTGGGAGCCCAACATATGACAAAATTCCTGTGTTTCCTGAGTTTATAAGCAACTTAATCCAGATGTTATGGCAACATTCTTCTGCTTGTAGGTGTGCCGTGCAGAACTTCAAATAGGAACTTGTTTTCAAGCAATAAACAGGAGGATACAGTTACAGATTCTTGAAGCACAAAACCTTCCTGTTTCCTCTACACCACTGTCTTCAAGTAAGTTACATCAGCTGTTTCATGCCTCCTGTCTGAAAGCATTTGTAACAGGTAAATTGCTGCTCAAATGAGTTGGCAATTCATAACATTCTTTACAAACCTCAGACTAACATTTTGTGTGGTAGATTTCCATTGCCAAGGTTTGTTTCCCCAGATGTCTTACTTGATTATATTTTGTTTGGTTTGAAGATGTGTGTTTATGTATTTTGGAAGATTTTTATCCCAGTATTAATCCTGACATACAAGAGCATTAGCTTGCACTTGCTGTTTGGATACTGTGTTAATCAGTTCAATATTACCGAGCATACTGTGTTTGTGTGACTAGTCAGGAAAGCTATTGTACAGTTCTTTGGCCAGACTTTTGAGAAATTGATGCAGTTTGAAGCATACATATGGATCTTGTTGGTTCCTTTTTGGGTGTGTTGTGAGTAACCCTTTGTGGGCCATGCCTTTTTCCTTCCCTTTTGTGCTAGATTTCTTTGTGAAAGTCGGAATGTTCAGTACAGAAGGGATCATCTATAAGAAGAAGACTCGCCTTCTGAAGTCCACTAATGGCCAAGTGAAGTGGGGAGAAATGATGGTGTTTCCAGTTAGCCAAGCAGAACAAGGAATTAGCTTTCTCATCAAGTTCTACAGCAAAAGCTCAGTGAGAAGAAAACACTTCCTAGGACAGGTTGGTTTCTGCTAAATAGCCTGATAGCCTTTACTTAAAATCCAATTCCACAGGTTTCTCTGTATGAATTTTGTAATTCTTTAAATGAGGTGACATTTAACAAAATAGTAAATTTTACTAAACTCTTCTGGATGTAATCCAAGTAAAAATGATACTGGGCTCTTAAACGTGCACCAGCATTTGGTTTTTCTTTCAAAAAGAAATCCTGAAGTCAGTTTTGTGTGGAGTGTTGCTAAGTGACAGATTCTTTCCAAGAGATATAGGATCTCCTGGTTGCCTTTAGCTTTCTAAAGAAAACAAACATAGCACCCACAGGAGCTCCATAACCTGCAGTGCCCTGTACAGCAAGGGATGTTGGCTTACCATAACAATACACTCACAAACAGGGGTGTGTAAAAGGAAGTACCAACAGCTACAGTGAGACTCCTTTCCTGGGTAAAACAATGCTGAAATCAGTCTAACTATGTATGATCAAGTAATAGTGTAAGTGTTTAAACGCAAAATATTTTTAGCTTTTTTTTAGTTTTTTTTTAACAGACACGACTTCAGTAGTGTCTCTTTGAAAACATCATATTTATTTAACCACTGTAAAATTTAGTAGTCTGGTCTTGTTATTCTCTCCATCCTCTTCCCCTGCTTTACCATTATCCTGTCCTTTCTGACTCTCTTCTTCTTGGTATAGTGAGCCTTCGCTGTTCTTAATGCTCTGTGCTTTTCCTGACCCAGTTAGATGCAGTAACAGAATTTTAATAAATGCAAAAATTGATAATGTAGATCTGATTTTGAGACCCCAGCTGTAACATCCCATATCAGATGGAGGACTGTGCTGTCCTTAGGTACAAAAAATTATCCCGTTCTAGTGGTGTTTTTTGTGCCTGCTGAAGACATGCTACAGGAGATGCTCATGTGCTGTAAGATATAGAAATTATGTGCTAACAAGAGTTTTGTGAAGTTACTCCATTTTTTGTAGCCTCATGTTGTACATGTCCCATCTTCCTGCTGGTGGAATTAGATTTGAAATAATAAAAGAGAAAAAATTGTTCTTCTTAGCTGTAATACCCTGAGGAGAAAATAACTGAATATAATTTTGCAGTCATCTAGAAATATGTGAGGTAATCTTAATCTGATGAATTACATTTAATTGTGGATCTTATTTTTAGGGGGAGAAAAACTTGTGTGTTTCAGAGGTTATTTGGAAAAGGTTGTTTCAGCTCATGAAGGCAGACATTGCCACATAACACATGAAGACATAAAATATGGCTCAGGGAAAAATGTACTTCGAGCAATTGGCTGGGTAGCTGGAAAAAAAATGAATATAGCTGGATCTATTAACTTTGTTCTTCAGAGAATGATGTTTAATTGGATGCTGTTCTAAGCAGACAATACTTAGATTAAGCTGCTTTTACAGGCATGTCTTTAATCATGAGCAAGATGTACATTGAATCTCTGTGGATGAAACATCAGCTGCCTGTGGTATTCTGGAAGACATTATTCTCACTTCTTGGGGACTCATGCCCCAGCAGTATAGGCTAAATGTACTTCATGGTCAAGGTTTCTGAGAAGTCTTAAAAGGACTCATTCTTGGAAGACTTGAGGAAATAGAGTCCTGTAAATAACGCTACCTACTTACATAAGCAGAATTCTCCTGGCAATGGAGGCTGGTGATAATGTTAAGGGGGAAAATTTCCTACTTGTACTTCATTTCCTCATTTAATGGCCACTATCCACTAAGTGAATACCGAGAAGAAATGGACTCTTCCTACGTGACTACGTGTGGTATGGGCATGTTAGTAACCTCTGTGGAATGCAGGTTTGGCCCTGTGGGAGTGTGCAGTTTTACATGCTCGTGGAAAGGCTGGACAGCTCGTGCCGGATGCTGGGTGGCCCGGAGCCAGCTGCGTCCAGCGCACGGAGCCGCCACTGGCCGGGAGAGCCCCTGACCCCAGCATGTGCCTTGAGCAGGGCGAGGAATGCTTCACTTAAAACATCTCATTAAGTACAGAAACATTATTATGGAGTGGGTTCTCTAAACTGTTTCAGAGGCTAAATTTAAACACAGACTCCCTGTGTTCCCAGCTGAAAGCCAAAATATGTTAGGACTAGCAGAACTGTATTTGTTGCTGTTATGCTTTGGTCACAGTCTATACATTGTACCTTGTTCTACACTTCTGTGGTATTTATTTGGAACTAGTAAATGCTAGGCTTTTGTTATATCAGGTAAACTCAAATTTTTTTTTTCCTTAATGCAGATCTGGTTAAGTTCTGACAGCAGCAACAGTGAAGCAGCAGAGCAGTGGAAAGATACCATTGCAAACCCTGAAAAAGTTGTTGTTAAATGGTACAGCATTGGTCCATCTTGAAGACTGGAGATGAAATTCAGAACTGATTTTTCTACAGAAATTCATATGCTGTCTGAAATAGTATAAATAAAATGAAAGATACTGTTTATGCAAGTTCTTCAGAAGTTCTCCACTGCATCATGCCTCTGTGGAAACAGGGAAAATTCAGTTTCACCAAGAGAAATACTGGCTAAATATTATTAAAAAGAAGACTTAGGAACTGGAAAAAGTGCTCTTTTAATTTCACAAAATCCATCTTGAAAAAAGGATGTTTGCCCCTTTTGGACTTCATAAAAGCACAGAAATTCACTTTTGGAGAGAAGCAGCCTGAATCAACACTCTTTCCCTAGTCACTGACATCATGCTCATCTGCAGTGTTGTCTGTGGCACACTCCAAAGTCCAGGACATGGGTAAAGTCAGTGGCTTGATTCTGGGTACCTGTGAGTCTCTGGGGTTATTGACACCATTTGATCAGAGTAACATGTGCCTGAGCAAGTGGGAAAGCTATGGCAGCAGGAGAAGGCATAAAGGGAAATACACAATAAGGCAGTACCCATAGGCTTTTCTAATCTGCATTTTGGATGAAGGGTTGTTCAGAAGCCTGCAGCTTGAGCTTGTCCCCATCCTTTTCTCTAAACAGAGAGATGGAAAAATAAAAGTTTCTCTGACTTAGTGATCTTTACAAGAGGGGCCCTCCAGACTTGCTCTGTTTGGGTAAATTCTGGCTGGAATCAATGGAATAGTACAAAGAGGCAATGACCCTGCCTAGGATCAGAGCCAGTATTTTTAGATTACTTTCTTATATAGAATACTTATATGTAAACCACTTCCTATCTAATCAACATACTCTAGCATTTGCTTACATTGCCAAAACACAGGCTAACATGTACAAAGGAGTAAGCAAAGATTTACTGACTTATGTGCTTTTTGGTATTAAATTATAGCACTGTAAGGGATTCAGACTTTGTTTAAAGGATGGGCTGCTACTGCAGAAGTATTTGTTACATGTCTAGGATGCTAAAAAATTATGTATGGGAGTATATTTTTATTACTGGTTTCTAGTAAGAAGAAATTACCATATTTTTTATTGCAAATTGTATTTTTCCAACAAAATCCTAAGATTATATTTCTGTTAGTCCCCATATTTTCAGGTGTTTATGCACAGTTATTTTTTAAGGGAGGAAAATACCAAGTATATAATTGATAATGTATAAATTTAAAGCACAGACCTCTGCACCACTTCAACTACCTGATTAAAAAATGCATATATAATCCCATTAACTCCACTGCTTGCACATTTACTGTTGGCTGTCTGGACTGTACAAATATATGTGTTTGTACAGATGCTGAATAAATCTACCTTTCTTCACAACTTGGATCCGATTCCACCATCTGACAGGAACTAGAATGGCAGTGAGCACTCGCTGCTGGAAGGCAAAGGAACATGGGGAGCAAAGAAAACACACTAACAGAAAAGCACATCCTCCTCTTCAAGCCTACAGCTCAGAGCATCTTTATTTCAAGTTTCTTGTCTTTGAGTGTCAGGAAAAAATCGCTTCGAATTTTTTTTTTTTCATCAGGTGATAATTGAAACTTTTGAAACTTCAACCATCCAGATGGCCGTTGAAATTTAATATTTTGAAAACAACAGGATTTTCACAGACTCGTACATGTTCTGCTTTTTGACCAGTCATTATAAAAGAACTGAAAAAAGGTTTTGCATGTTACTTGGAGAACAAGCATTGGTTCTAGCTCTTACTCTGCAAAGCTCCCAGTAGGCCCAGAGGATCTTGACTGACACTGATAATTTTCAACCAGCCTGGCCTGCTGGGTAAAATGAAAAAAGGAAGTGGGCTGATATTTTTGGAATATCTTTATTTGAATACATGGATCTTTTTTATTCATTGTGGCTGAACATTTTATTCATTGTGGCAGTAAACAAAAGTGCAAACTAACTGTTTCCTGATGCAGAATGCTGTTCTGTTTAAAAGAGAAGACAGGGAATATCCCAGTGTTTTGCAGACTTCAATTACCACAGCAGTGGTTCTATAGAGTTTGCCAACTCAGTGGATACTGTATAAAATGAATTTCTGGGGCTGTTTTAGGACATCTACCCTTCTAAAGGCCAAACTAGTCCGGGGTTTTTGCTATGTTAATATTTAATCTATATGTTTATAATAAAAGCTATGAACAGCAACTATTCCTCTTTTTCTCCCAATTGTTTATACTAATGTTTAGCAGCATCTCAAAGTGAAGTTCAATTCCTGCTTTTTTCTCTGAGAAAATGCCAGCTAACAAAGCCTGTTTCACGTAGTGCTGCCTTTAGGGGGGTTAACTGCTGCCACGTGGAGGAGATCCCTAAGGCTTCTCCCTGCAAGGTGCACACAGGCACCACAGCACTCTGAAGAGCTGCTCTGAGGCACTGCTTCATCCTGTGCTCATGCCCAGGCTTTGGTGTGTTCTGCATTTGTGTGCATTCATCAAAGAATTCAATGAGGTAATAGTTGACTGTTGTCAACAGTTGTGCTTTTTGTCACATAAAGCATTTTTTGTTGGTGATTCATTGGGTCTAGAGCTTATTGGTATGGTTATGTTAGACAACAGTCCTGAAAAAGAAAAAGAGACATGGGGATACATGCATGTTCCTAGCACCAATCCCTGGGTAAAACTGCCTGAAAAATAGGCTATTCCAGCAGGTGTTATTTCCATTTGACTGTCTTAAAATGCCAGCTAGAAATCACCTGGGACATCTTGCCTTTTAAGTGCAGAATATTTTGCTTTACAGCTCAGTGACTGCCTCACTATAAATGCATGTGAGACTTTAGCTCCTCCAAATCCAGCTCGTGGTTTATTTGAGACTAAGGCAGTTTTCCAAAAAAGGAAAATGATGCATCATTTGAAGATCAATCCATGATATAAATTACCAGGGAACTTCATGTACTCCAGGATTCATGCAAGGAGGAAAAAGAGGTGTCCTGAGACACTCTTCCAATGGTTACAGCTGTATGTTGTCCCTCTAAAGCATCCTCAGCCACTATTTTGATTGTTAGATCCAAGTTTACTGTCATTGAAAATACTGTTAAAGCTGTTTTGTCAGTTCACTTTATTTGTAGATAAAAGGCACATGTGGTTTATAGTTGGATTTGCTCTTGCTTCTAGTTAGTGACTCACCCAGCTTCCTAACCTAAAACAATTCTGATGAAAGCAGCAGAGGTTCAGAGCTGCACCAGTTTTTATTTTGGTCAGTTCCCAAATGGATGTGGATGAACTGGAAGAACAATTATGATCTTACATTAAATGTTTTTCATACAGAGATCTGTTCCTGCATAGTTAGAAACCAACCATAGACTAAACTTGACCAGATTTTCCAAAAACTGTGTGTATAATTTCACTGGTTAATCAAACAATCCTGCTTTATTTATTTATTTATTTATTGTTAATAGCATTCTGTATGTAAATGAGATCAACAAATCTATTTTTCAAGTTTTTACATCTCAGTGACATGCCATGGCATTCTTTTTAAGGAAAAAAATGGGAGATTCTACCACAGAAGATGAGTGGGTGTAACAGTTTGTAAACCACATTATCATACAACATTACTTGGAAAATAATTGTATTTGAGCATCTAACCTTATGTGATCACAACATAAATCGAGCCATGTTGTTAAATCCATTAGGCACCTCTGCTTTTTCCTTTCGTTGGCAGAACATCTGTGTAAAACAAAAGGTGATTTTGTAAGCATTCAATTAAGTGCATATGCTGTTTGACTTAAAAATTGTTTGCCTGGTGAAAGTTCCCTTTAGAGTTATGAGTTGATTTTGCAGCCAAAACATAAGCTTGTCTAGAAGTTTGCAGCAGGGTTGTCCCACATCTTATTTTCATCCTGCCAACATATATATGACATGGCTGCACAGTTGTAGAAAGCCTGGCATATATCACTCTGGACAAAATATACCCTCCTTGTTTTTCCAGCTTCTGCTGCAAAATTACATCACCATGTAAAAACAGCCCTGTACATGATCTCATGCTTGGTGCATGGAAAAAGCCATCACTAAAATCAGCACCATGTTTCACAAACACTTCTCCAGCACTTGTACATTCTTTTCTCTAGCTTGTGCTGAGGAACAGGCTGTTGTCCCTCAGTCCATGGCAGAATTCCCACTGTGTTGAGCAGAAGCAACCAGTCTTCAAAGCTGGTTTAGTGATGGTGTGATTTATCTAACAAAAGCTTACACACAGCTTTTTTTTTAATCTGTTTTTTAAAACAGATTAAAATCTCTTTACAGCGGTGTTTCTGTAGAAGCTGAATTTCATGGAAGTGGATTTTAATGTAATGCAATTCTTCCCACAGATTTCAGAATCTATAAAATAGATCCTCTGTGCTTATCTTCCCCTGTATTTGAGTGTGCAGCTTTTTCCTTCAACTTGACTGTAGACTGGTCTTCTCCTTCAGCATAAACAAGTCTGGTTTTTGCAATTAACTTTCTGCATTTCTAGTAATGTTTCCCCCTTCTTTACCTAGTATTGGGACCAGCATTATACAAGCGCAATTTGCTCTTTAAAGAACTAGCTACAGGCAGAAGGCTTTCATTCTAGGGCTTGGCTTGTGTCTGATGCTCTACATTTCTGAGCTACCTTTGCTCACAGCTTCAGTGTTATGGTTCTTTAGGTGCTCTCCAAATTTCTGTGTTGTCTACCATCATTGAATACAGCAATGGGACAAATTAATTGTAATTTTTCATGTGTAACTGGGTATTTTCATTAGCCTTTTTCCTCCAAAAATTACCCTAGGAAATAATTTTGTGTGATGAGAAGGAGCAAACTGTGCTTCTGATCTTTGATGACAGCAGTGTTGTTTGACAGCCCCTGCAGTGCTTTGAGACAGAAGGTGGCTCATGGAAGAGTCATCAAATGCTGCACCTTCAGGTGGAAGGAGGCCTGTACCTCCTTCATGTATGATCTGGGAAACACTCAGCCTGGAGACTGGGATCCCTTTTCAGATGCATATTGTATTTTTTATCCTTATCTTGCAAAACTTTCTGGAGCTATGGAGCAGCTAAATAGAGAAATTTTCCATAGGAGGAATGATACGGTTCACATATTTCTATGAAGCAGAGAACTGACTAAAAGATCTTGGAAGTCTTTGAAAAAAAACTGTCATAGGAATGTACTTAGTTTTAATATAGCAAAGCTTGTCACTTGTAGGAGAGGAATGTGTTACTACTTTGTGATACACAGCAGGAGAAAAGGGCATGTACAGCCCAAACCAGGGCTGGCTTTCCTCTGCACTGGTATCATCAGTCCTTTCAACACGGAGGTGGAACTAATACATGCTTAGCTGCCTCTTTTCATGCAGTAAGGGCAGGTTGGGTGGGGAATTGTTAAAAGGGAGATAGTGAAGGACATAAAATAAAAGCAGTGCTTTTGTTTTGAAAAACATTGCTTTTCAAAGCAATATAACAAGACTGTAACTATTGACAAAGCTTTTATTTGACGTGACTAAAGATAGATGATTACGCATTTAGGTATTTGCTTAGGTTCTGCCATTACTTCCTGGCATGAGACTGGATTCATCCTCTCTATTTATATAATGCTTCATTCTGCTGTCTTCATTGACCTATGAGCTCTAGACCTAATTATGCCTGATTTCCTATGGATTCAACCCTCGTGGCTGATTGACTTTGGTGTGCAGATCTGGGCAGACTTCTGCCATCTTTTGCTGCACATCACATAATTACAGAGCTTCTGTCTCTGATGAATTCTCTCAGGTCTAATAAGAGGTGAGCTCATGGCAGCTATTCTTTCACCTGGGAAACTGGGAACTGGCTCTCCCTTTTCTACCTAAATGTTCTTGGGTTTTCTTAAAACCTTTGGAGACAGAATTATCTGTGACATCTCTGCCGTCAGTTAAATTTGGCTGTAATGGGCTCAAAAATGATTGTGGACCTTGGAAGAGAAATGAGTGAAAGCAAGTTCTGCTGCTTCAGGACCCTGGGGCTCAGCTGAGTTTTCCTCTGTTCTGCCACAGGCCAGAGGAGATTTTCAGATCAGTGCTGATCATGATTCCAGCAATATTAGTTCTCAAGGCAGCTGACACTCTCTCTAAAGATACATTTCTTAAAGCATGGACATTTTCTTAAAGCATGTCCCTCTGTATGAACAGATGAAGGCACTGGTACGAGCATATGAGCCATGCCAACTGCACAAACACTTCAGCAGGAGTTTTGGCAGTACAAGCCATGATTCCACTTTTCAGGTGTAGATCCTCAGCTCGTGCAATGTTAACTGGACTGTGCATTGGCAGATCTGAGCCAGCTCATCCTAGCTGGGAGTTGGACATGCAAACCACAGAAAATACAGTCATCTGCTAAAAATGTAAGAAGATTGTGACTGTTGCTGTTCATGTCTTGGAAAGCTTCAGTAGGGTGCATCAAGGTCTCAGAAGCAAGTGTTCAGGGCTGGAAATACATTTTCAGCAGCTCATGTGAAAATGGGTAAAAAGAACCTTCACCTATAGTCTGGACTGATGCAGAGTTACTCTAAACATCTGTGATTTATCTTCTCAGTTTTAGTGCTTCCTGATCCAAATACAGCTTCATGATCAATAAGCCTTGTCCATTTGTATCCATCTTACTAAACAGGATTTCTTGATATGGCATGGAAGGAGGTGGAAGGGAAGAATATTAACTGTGATCCTTGTCAACACTCCTATAAGCTGCTTGAATATTTCCCTGAACTAGTTTTCTGAGCTGCAAGTGGGAAGTCACTTTAACAGAAAATATTAAGATACTGAAAAAAAAAAACAATCAAAACCACAAAAACAACAAACATTCTTTGACACTGAAACCAAATCTGTTTCTTCATGTGATACAACAAAGACACTTCTTTCTTGCCTTACAGAAGAGACCTAATCAATGATTACACAAAATGCAGTGCTTATTAATTAGAATATAGTAACATCAAATATTTTTCTTAGTCATTAAAATATAGTGTTATATATCCTTATCTATGTTACTAAATAACTCAGAGAGTTAAGTCAGCAATGATTTTTCAGACATTTGCTTTCTCTTCATTTGAACTCCTGCATTTCTGACTTTGAACACTGCAAATAAATAGGCCATATTACCTCTGAGTGAAGCTGAACTTCTCTCATGCAGTATTCATTCAATAACTGGCTATCTGTAGAGAATATTTAATAACGTTTTTAATTGATAGGATCTAACATCTGAGTTTTGGTTTAATTTTTACGTTACATTACCTGCTTATCAGTATGCAGTATGCGAAATAAAAATTACTTTGCAAGCAAGGGTGGCAAGGCATCTACAGGAAGGGTAGGTCATGAGGGATGCAGAACTGACTACTAACTTGCAATTCCAACAAGTGCAAGTAGGACTCTAGCTGATTATCCCTGGAAGTAGTGTTTGAGGCTGTTCCACAGTCTGTGCAAAATAACGCAGTGCTTTCACTCCAAGGATGTCTCCTCTCAGAAGGTGTCTGCAGCTGTTAAAAGAAACAACAGGAAAGACCAGAAATGTTCCAGTGAGCTGCTTGTGTACAGATTTCTCATTCCTGTGACTCAGCCTTTTATGGGGGAGCCAACACACATACTTAAGAATGCATCTGCTAAACAATTAGCCCAGCAATCCTCACCCTAGGGTCTAAGGAGTTCCCCAGTGCCCAGCCTTAGAGGTAACTAATGTCTTACAGGCCACAGCCAAATAGAGCTATGCAGCAAATCTTAGTTCTAAAGATAAAAATTGGAGAATTTGGGACATTAAAAAATAATTCATTAACAAGAATCCGAAATGTTCTGAATCTGCAGCTCATAAAGATCATAGTAATTTCAAAGCATGCCTAGAGAAATAGGAGACTGGGAAGGGGGAATCTTGGTATTTGAGCCTGGTCCCCTAAAAGCATACCTGGCACTGTGGTGGTGAGGCTTTTATCACTTCTTATCAGAGATCCATTTTCTAATTAGTGAGATTAACCTAGACCATCTATGAAACTGTCTTACAGAAATACACGGACTGCACTACATGAAAAAAGGAAAATTACTAAATTGACATTTTAAGGAAGACAGGATGAAGTATGTTACAGTGTTTAAATTTGGAGAAGTTCATTGAGGCCCCAAAAGGAGACCAGAACACACCGGGAAACTGAGATAAGAAACTGTGACACTGTAAACAGTAAAATAAATTTGTGATAATACCACTGGACTTTGCAAAGCAGTGGCATCCAGCTCATAGAAGCTCCTGTAAGTTTACTAAGGCTATGATTACATAGGTGAACCAAAATATCAGAAAGCTAAAGAACAAAGGCAGTAACACTAATAAAGAGGTTACAGGAAAAAAACCAGACTGCTTCTCCATGCTGCTGCAAATGGCACAGCCTAAGACAATGTTCAGCATTTTCATAAAGATGCAAAACCTGCAGACAGCCACACAGGAGACTCCTCACTCCAGTACCAAGGGCAGAGATGAAGGCAGTGACACTGCTATGCCAAAGGAATTCTTCCTGGTGGAAGGCTCAGGGGACTGTGCTGTGACAGGCAAAGCACATGGTTCTCATGAAAGCACACAAGCTACTGACTGCTGTTAGACAGGGTCACAGAGTGAAAGCTAAGAAACTAACAGGACTGTGTTTATGTTGGAAACTGGCATCCAACTGCCAGTGTCAGTTAGAGCCAGAGACAGCAAAGAAAAGAATTTTGATATTCTGAAATTCTGGGACCTGTCACTTACTTGGCATCACACAGACAGAGAGAGAGACACACACACAGACAAACTGGGGGACAAATGGTTTAGGCAGCAGTCTCATAGGAGGTGGTCCTGCTGTTGAGTGAGTTTGTTACTGTGAATAGAGGTAAACCAGCCAAAAAAAAATAAATCCAACTTTCTTCAAATGTCCATCACCAAAGAGCACATTTTGCTTAGGGAGTGAGAATTTCTAGGATCTACCCCAGTGAAGCTGGCATCTTTCTCTACAACTATCAACCTGGCAGTCATTCACTCTCAGACACAGTCCTCACAAGCCTATGCTGAGTATTTCCACAGGAAAAGGCTGTCCAGCACTTTGACAGCAGACCTTTTTCATTTATTGATTCTAAGTGTAGACAGAACATGCAAAACAATCTGAAGAGCAAAGGGAGGGTAGCTCAGTATCACATTTGTATGGAGACACTACAGATTCAGCCAACTATCAGACAGAAAGAAAGGCACGTTTTGGTACCACACAACACGGGGGTATGATATGATCACACTGATTCTTTATAGTCCATTCAATTCTGAGTGTACAATCATGTCAGGGATAATATTCCAGTGTGCTGAGGTTAATTGCTTAATTTCTGTTTATCCAAGCTGATTGCAGGCCTCCCAAATTACATACTCTTAAAATACTGAAACATCTCCTGACAGCTGTAATAAATGAGCCTGCTGTTGTAATTTACAGGAAGGAGACAGTAAGGACAAAACTATAGCACAGTAATTTCTGCAGGTTGATATGGAAAGCACAAACAGGCACAGCACACATTTTTCAGAGGGTGAATCTTGCATTTTGTGCTTCAGGGTAAAGATTCTTGAACTGGCAATATATAATAAAAACAAAGGAAGTACCATCCTGAGAATACAGTTAAGAGTTTTGCACAGATGACACAGTTATGCATTCCTTCACTTTCTACTGGGAAAGCCCCAGCTGCAGACCAGTGTTGAGCTGTAGTCATCATCTTTCAACACAGATACAGAACAAAACAGAGAGAGTTTAAAGAAATTACGATATCAAGAACTAGAAAATCTGACCTGTGAGTAAGGAGTAAGGTACTGGCTGGTTGAAAATAGAAAGGAGAAAGCATTGAGATAAAAGTCTAATATTCTAATATTAAAATGTTTGTGGAAAAGGAAGGAAAAGATTGACACGTTCTCCATGTCACTAAGGATGAACTGAATACTCATGTCATCACAGATTAAAAGGAAGTTTCAGCTAGAAAATATCTGCTGTGATTTTTTTAATGGCCCAGCAATATTTTACCATCTCTATAAAATACTGAAGCAAAAAAAATTGTTCTCAGATACAACATGAGTATCTTAACAGTTTGATAATTACTGAAGATGAATAAGAAGGTGGTTTTCTTTACTTCTTTAGTCTGGTGTCCTGCAGAAGAGTGTTTAAAAAACAGTCCTTACCAGCAGTTCAAGAATGATATATGGGAAGTTTTCTGTGACATCAAAATTATAACTCTTTTTGACTGGCTTTTAAATCCTTTCATGAATGTTTGGCAGTTGTCAGAAATAAGACTGACCAAAAGTTAATTTTGCAAAGGGAATGTGATACACTCACCTCACCACTGATGCAGAAATAACCTTACACAATTCACACCTTGGGTAGATATTTATTTCTGATACAGTAATGGTCCACATGGTAAATATAATGTTAGTATTACTATAAAGCACAACTTTCAGCAAACACAGCATCTCCACTTCTGTTTAATCCACTAATTCCCTACTGTCTGTTCTGTCCCACAAACATTGCTCTGTATAAACTTTCCATTACATCAAGTAGGAACAAAAAGCTAAAACAAAGGTTCATTGACTTCCCCAGCCAGGGGCCTCCTCACGCCTTCCCTGGGCACCTTTCATTGCAAGGGGTGTGTCAGGTATGCACGGGGTTCCTTGTCAGGCCACCAGCCAGAAATACGAGTTTATAAAGTACTATTGAAGAAGTTTAGCAAATGTTGTTTTCTGATTTCATTCTGGAAGCTCATCTAGTGATTTTCACTGCCCAAGCCCACTTTCATCAGTGTAGTTATTAACAGTGACTTTTAATGAAACAAGATGAAGATGAATGTAAGAAAATCATGGTGGTATGCAACCAGGGTGGAATTTGTTCCAGTTCCCTCTCCTGAAACAAATGGGACCATACTGAAATCAGTAAAAATACTTTAAATTTGAGGGGTTTTCTCCTTTTTAAGCCTTGCCCCATGGAACCATCAGTTTCTTTTTCACTTAGAAGCTGCAATCTGATGTTTCTGTCTATAGGGATAGCAAGGATTTTGTCAGAGAGAACAGCTATGCTAATAATGTGGAACAGAACACTGGCAGCAAGAAAATATAGTCTGTTCTTTGTTTTAAGCTGAATTTGCCTTAGCTTGGTGAACTGTTGGCTACTTTGAACTTGAATAAGTTTTGACTTGGTAACAAGTAAAAGGTAATTAAAAAACTCCCACGTTCTATATTAATGGGACACATGCATGGGGAAAAGTTTAAGGTAGCTTTTGCTTACGTATCTGTAATGCATAGTTGGAAACTCGAGCAGCACCACCGGAGACTTTTAAAGTTAATTTATTTGCATTTCAGTCCCAACTTTTCCACATTTATAGTACAGTCCAGATGAAATTGATTAAGTACATCCTGAATTTCAAAGCCCTTCTGTGTCCAGCCATATTTGTTAAGAGTCTGACGCACAAGCAGCTTTGCTGATTCCCAAACAAATTCAGGTATAACAGGACCGGGCCTACCATGTCTCATGTTGATTTTCTGATTATGATACTTTATTACACTTCATTTACACATTGAAACCATTTCTTTTTTTCTACAGCACTTCCTGTTGGCAGCATGCCACTGTGTGAATGGCATATAGTCCTGGCTTCTTTTGTAGTATTGCGTGGTATAATGCCAATGTCTTGTTTAAAAAGGGTGTGAAAGGATTTGGTCTATGAGAAAATGATGCTAAGCATTAGCTGTGACATCATTTGAGTACCTGCCTCATGAATAACCCCGGATATTCTCAGAGATACAGAGCAGAATAGAAATATTTTTAATCAATTTCAGCAAGAATTCTGCTATAAAATCCTAAATTTCCTTTCTGTCTTTAGCTTCTAGTTTAAGTAAAAGTTTTGTTCATGTTCATAAACAAATTTTAGCTGAAACCAAATACCTAACTACTATAAATGTATGCTCTGGACAAAGGCCAACTATGATAACCATACTTGGCCTCGATAAGCATCAAATTAATTTCCAAAGCTCTTTAATGTCGTTATCAATTTCCCATCTCCATTTGTTGTGCAGCGTTGCTAGGTGCTCTTACAACACATGTGTTACAACCTCTACTCAGCTGATTTTGTGAGTTTTTCTCTGGGCAGAGAAAGCTTTTAAAATGCATAAGTTGTGTTACAGCAATAAAAAAATCACAACAGAAATCATGAATAGATATTTTTACAGATGCAAATGAATATGCAGATGATCTAATTGTTTTCTAATTACTTACACCTTCTTCCTTGGAATTAGTATCAATTTAAATAAAAAAACCCAATGGCTATAAATGGTTCCAAGATTTGTATGTGAAGCTCTGCATGAAAAATGGAACAGAATTAAGTGGCTTAATTGAGTACTTATTGTCATCTTCTCTTCATAAGGTGTTTTCTTGTGGAACAGACAAAACAAAATATTATTATTATTTAGCTCCACTGCTAACTTTTTGTTAAAAGTTTAGGTCTCAAGGTAAGGTCTTAAGCCCTCAGAAACCAATGGAGTTACTTTTGAAAAATAATTTCTAATGCTGTTCTTTTCCTAACGAGAATATGTCTGTTAATAAGAAATGACAGAATCATCACTAACTGTATTTATTTTCTTGATAAACTATTCATTGGCCCAGGTATATTCCACAAAGATGAAATAAGAAAAAAGCAGAAGACTTAAGAAGAAGCCATGCCCAAATGACTATGGGGCAGTAGAAAGATGATGAGGGCTTCTCTGTGTGAGTTCATGCATCTGGTTTGTGTGTATCTACACGGGAGTCTGCAGAAGGAACTGTAGATGAAACTGGCAGAAGGACCACAAGATAGTTGTGTGCAGATTAAGGCCCCCAGAAGAACAGAGAAGCCCAAAAGGTAGCAGGCAACTGACACACAAGCAATAGAGCTGAGCTTGGCTAGACACTTGTGCTATTCTGGCAATACCAACTATTTCTGAAGAATATTTGATTATTCAGTGTGCTCTGGCTGCTTTAAGGTGCTCCAGAGTAAATCAAACCAAATAAACCTTTGTTCATAACTATCAAGTTAAAGCATGAGAAAGCAGAGACTGAAGTAATTTTCATGCTCAAATGATGTATTTTTCATATTTTTAAAGTGCTACTTTTTCGTTAACCTTAATTACAAGTTTTCTTGGTTTATCATTTTTAGTTTAGGAGTAATAACAACATCACTCTAAAGTCATCTGGAAAAAATTGTCTGGATTTTACTCTACATTATGAAATCCATTTTCAAGTAGTTTTGTCAGGGACTAATTCCCAGCATTGGTTGAAACAGCTTTTGCAGAAAATTAGATCTTTATTAAATGCACATTTTTAAACAAAAAAAGACTGATTTCTGGGGAAAATCTTGTTTTCTTTTAAATTAACTAATTAAGTGATCAGAAACAGTCTTTTAGCCAAAAACTGAAAAGCCTCACTTTGGAAATACTCCCATATCTTCCAATGGGAGCTGTAGCTCAAATGACTCATTGTCCCCTATGAGGAGTTGCTCTCTGTAAGGAGACTGCAACTCCAAGGAAGCACCGCAGGCAATCGACAGGACAGGAGACTGACAGACACAGTCACAAGCCAAACCTGAAACCTCGGGTACAGCTCCCAGGAACCAGCAGGATGACATTTGCTAGACTAGCTTTTGGAACTCAGGGAATAGCTGGAAATGTGGCTTCCTCTTGTATTTCAAGATTCTACACCTTTTCCTGCAACATAAAATTTCCGAGAGCAATGGAATAAAAAATACTATCAACTTGTCTTTTTCCTTGCTCCTTTGAAACTAGCATTATTCATACACCAGAACATGGGACTGATACAAGGTTTTGATATGGTGGGAGTTTGGCACTGGTAGTACTGGTCCCATATCTCCCAGAACTGTCATCCGACAGCTAACTTAAATCATGTTATACCCAGTGTCTGCATATTTGTTTGCAAATACCAATTAGAATTTATATAACCCTAAACTATATTGTAAAGAAAGTTTATCCACGAACTATCCATCAGCACAGCTTAATAAACAGTCTTATCTTACATTAGACTTCCACTCTTTCCCATTCAACATATGGTTTCACTTTGAAAGAGCAGACTTACAATAAACTGTATCATCAGTAGGCTGATAAATGCTGTAATTTGTAACAGGACGTCTGTTTGAGGAAGATTTCCCATGCCTAGTCAATGCTTAATTGCTTTCTAAAATACTAACTTTTGCTATATATTTAGGCACTGAGTACTGTATATAGGAAAAGAAATTATGGTTCTTGCCCATCTCTCCAACAATTTTAGTTTTTCCTTTATTTTACATGTACATGCTGGTGTTTGGATACTTAACAGAGATGCCAACCTCAAGATCTTTTGCCCTTAAGAGACAAATGGGATCTTAACTCTACCTCAATGGCCCTGGGTTTGCTGCTTTTGTGATGTGGCACATCAGAAGTTCTGAATAGTGTAATTTACATTCCACAGTGCAAATGTAGTGGAATCACCAGGTCCTACACTGGGTGCTGGAAGGTTGCTGAAAACCTACTGGCCCACATGAAGACTTGGGCCTGCCTGTATGAAACATTTTGCTTGGAGGTCAGATGAGGTGCAGACATGACAGAGATCCTTGAGGTTTCTGAGGTTCCTTGTGACTTTTTTAGTCTTCTTTTGTGGCATCACCAGAATACATACAGTTTCCACTTAAACCATCAGTGCCTTTTGCCTATGCAGTGACACAAGTCACTGCAGTGCAACTATTTCTCTGTATGTGGTAACTGTGGATTTATCTACACAGCTTCTAAAAGAGACAAACCACACATATCTTCAAAATAACAAGGCTAGTGCAGGTCTGTGCTCAGTGCTTTTTCTTACAGACATGAGTTTGCAAAGAAATGCTCCCAAGAGTGTGCTCAGGTACATCTTATGTAGAGTGGTCTGACGACTCAGCACGTTGTAGGGCTTGGAGTCTGCCTGGTGATCTACTGCCATGAGCTGTAAACGTGGGAAAGGATTAAGGTTCTGCCCACGCTGACGTGGGAGGTTAATGACTAAGTCAATCATCTTGTTAAAAATGCAAACTTGGGCTCATCAGGAAAACATACACAGGGGCCGTTAGTAGTGCTTGGAGCCAGAAGTGTCCAGGTTCTGCTCACACAGGACAGCTGGCAAAGACAGGTTCTGAAGGTGAAACAGAGGCAAGGAAGGAGATGATGGGAGTAGGAAACCAGGCACTCCTTCCCCAGGTGGTGCAGGATTCTAAGTCTAGCAGAAATCATCAGCATACCTTGGCGTTTGATGTAAACCTATGCCTCAGAATAGCAAGTCCTGGATCATTTGGCAAATGAAAGAGCCAAGCCCTATCCAAGCTTTTAATCAATCTTATCACTTTATTAAATACAATAACATTAAGATAATATAATAAAATAAATACATAATAAATATGATAATGTGTTATACATATATAATTTTTATATAATAAATATAATAAATATATAATAAATGTAATAACACTAAGATACATTTTGTAACACCCTCAGGTGAGTGAGGTCACATTACAAATGCTGATTCTGAAGGTATATGCTAAAGAAATTACATTTGGGGGTGTTCCAGTCTCTTGGGAAAGAAACAATTCCCCATATAATTGTCATTCTTGCACATTTTTTGTCATGGGACCATAAGAGCACTGAAAGGTTTTATCTTCTATGTCCCTAAATCAAAGTTTTAGCAGGTAATAGTGGAGACATTTGGATATCTAGATATGATGGAATAAAGAGTTTCTCCTTCAACTTCTTGACAAGTGAAGAGTATACCAAGCTGGTATCATGCTTTAAGCTGATGCTCCATAGGCTAGGGAAGGTGGGGTAGCTGGAAAAATCTAGATTCACTGTCTAATTCTACAGCTTCAAAATCAGGCTGTAACTAATTAGACAAGCAGAAATTGAGTACAGACTGATGCCTGTTTATTAAGTGCTTCTCTGGTCTTCACTTTGCAGTGCACAATAAAAATCAGTCTCAAAAGACTACCAGTTTAAGAAGTCTATGTATAAACATCACATGAATGAATAGCTCGTTGTGAACTCAGTAAATTTGAATCACTTTTAGTTTTTTTTCCTTATTCTAGGATCTTTCTGTTCCATTTGGCCATTTCTGACGTGGATTTTGCTTCCTCATTCCATGTACACCCAAAGCTCTCTCTTCAAGTTTAGCCAGGGAATCAGGTGTCCAAGAAGTAGGATCAGTCTCGCCCTACTAATTTCTTGCAGCAACAATGTCTTCAGTTGATCAGCATTCAACTATTTTACAGTTCTTTCCTGTTTAGTTGCAAACCTGTTTAGCCTGTAACCAGTGCAAAGGTGTTACTTGTAGAAGTGAGGGACTTAAGTCTTATGCAGACAGGCTCAATCAAAGTTTTTAGTAAACAGGCCCACTGAGACCGATGCCCACATTTATGGACATACATTCTCTGTGTTTCAGAAAAGCCAGGCTGTATGTATACTGCCTTTGAGAACTAATATCATAGTTCTGGTAAGAACGGCAGGAGAAACGTGAGGCAAACATTTTGGCCACTGAAATGTTGCAAGACATACGTCCTCTCCAAACAAGGTATAAGACACAGATCCATTACAGAATTCTTAAACATTTCCCACATGAACAAATAAGGAGAGAATAAATGTATTTGCATTCCTTGAAATTTTAATTTTCATGAGTTTACATAAAAAAACAATTGCTTAAAATTTGGATCATATTTCTTGAAACTTTTACAAATCCATATGGATGTTTTTGTACTTTTGCTTTTTTGTAGTCTTGGATTTCAACATCAATTGTTCCCATGGTAATATTCAACACCGTTGTCTAAACACAGTCTGGTATCGACTCAAGTGTGTTTTGGCACAATGACTTCTTTTAAGTGATGTAGGTTTGGGTTATTTTGGTATGTTTTTTTCTTTCAGTATGTCAATACTTAAGCAAATGGTTGAGACTGTAGCTTATTACACACACTACATCATAAACAATCATATTTCTCTTTTATTTTGTACTACCCAACTCTGTGTTCACATCTGTTGTCTACAAGCACATTGAGCCGGTGCCATCTTTCCTCTCTATGTGTATGATTAATTCAAAGAGGCACTGACACACTCCTGAAGCTTTTAGTATCTAATTCAAAATTAACATGAAAAAAATTAGTGTTTTTTACTTAAACACCTGGCCAGGACATACATATTGTGACTTCTTTCAGGGTCAAGCTTAAATACTGAAGTGCAGCTAATTAAAACCCTGTTTGTCCTTCAGATGTCTTTCCTGCTGTTGTGTGTTGATAATGACATACTAGCTTCTCACTTCAGTGGCCAAACTAAACAAATGGAAAATAATTCTGGTTTGGGTAGAACGGAAAACATCTTAGTCAATCCAAAACAAAGGAGTTTATTTTTATTTCTTTTTATGCCTCACCTGGAAAATTAACTTTTAAATGGAAATGTAACTTCACAACTATGGTTTTGTTGTAATTTTGCAGCAACAACGTGCATAGTTCTTTTCTGCATTGTTTTCTGGAGACCAGAAAACATTTCTTATTAAGTGGCATATGACTTTGCTAATAATCACTATGTTCTGCAAGGATGTTTTTCAGAAAATCTATTATTTGCTACGAATATACTCCCTAGTCTGCTGAATTTCAAGAGGAGGAAAGCCATTTAATTTTTCTCCCCGTGCCAAAGAGGAACTCCCTGGAGTTTTATTTATTATCTTCTGTTGAGGGGATTAGTTTTATATTCATCTGTCCTGCGCATCCCGGCAGCTCCTGCTCAGAACCAGCTCCGCCCGGGCCCGCAGCCACGGCCCGCAGCCGCCCCTGCGGAGCTGCCCCGGGCACGATTCCCCCGCTCTGTGAGGGGCGGGCAGCGAGGCCGGGCCACCGCCCTCGGCAGTGTCAGCCTGTGCCGCTGCCCGTGCCCTACAGCTGCCTGCCCCGGGTCCCTTCGGCCGCAATGTTACTGCCGGCAGCCAGCGGCACGCCCGGGCCGCGGGCCGTGTCTCTCTCCCCGCCACTGCCGGTGTCAGGTCCCCGCGCCCCCTCACGCCGCCCGCAGGGAGACAAGATGGCGCCCGTCCCACGCCGGCGGCCGCGCTCTGCGCTCCTCCCGGGCCGCCCGCCGCAGAAAATAAACCATCCTCTTGATCTCTCCTGCCACGCAGTGGCTGCTGTGGAGAACTGTCGGAAAACCTGTGTCAGGCCCCGGATAAACCGGGAGCTTTGAGGGCAGATTTAATTCCCCCGCCCGGCTGTGGTCAGTGCGAAGTACAACACACACACCCCCCCCCAGCTCCCCGCCTTCCTCAGCTCCGGCTCTGTCCAGGCTCGCACATCAACACACTCCCGAGCCAGCTCACAGGTTGTCCCCAAGCTTCTCGGCTGTTCTTTTCTTTTAGGGGGGAAATAAACACTAAGAGTGCTGAGTTTGATTTATTCTAACACCGTTATTATCTGTTAAACTGAGCACGGGCTTAGCAAACTACTTGTTAGCTCCAGGAATGGCGTTGTATGGTACCGGCACCACTCTAGGGACTGCCAAAGTTGAAAGCAGAAACAACGGCTATTAGGGAGTTGTCGACCAACAAAAGCAATTCCTACAGGTAAGTAAGTAGCCCTATATCCTCTTAGAGATCATTCAAAGGGAATTAGGCCTTCTCAAATTGGTTTGGCAATTTCAGCGCATGTTTCTGCCTTCAGTCAGGTGAGAGAACCTGCTGCTTCCCTCGTTGCAGAGGGTATGAATGAGGAGTCTCTTTTGATTTGTAATTCACAGAACTGGATTTATGGTGTCCACAGAGTCTTTGGTAAGGAGCCATCTGATGCATTTGTCTGATGAGCTGGAAACATCCAGATTTAATCGCTATTCTGACCTACCTCAGAACAGACATCAACTGACAAGTATTTCTCTTTACCAGCCCACCTTATCTTACCTAAAGGAGATACACAGAGAGACTACATGAGGCTGGTTCAAATTTACCCCATTGTCAGGAAGGCTTTTAAGCCAGTGTCTTGCCTTCCATACCATTTCTAATACTACTTGGCAGAATAAATTCCTGATCTTCCTTGAAAAGGAATTCTCTCCATTTAAGGTCACAAAATGTACAGTCAGGATGGTATTAATTTTAATTTATATGTCCAATAAAAGCACAGTTTAAAAATATGGCTTAGTTATGCCATTTCATTTGCTGAAAAAAATGAGTTTCCACGCTACTTGAAAAGGAAGACTGATGTCCTTGTACTTCAAAAATTCACATACACATGTGGAAAACAGATGGTTTCTGCATTGGCTCATTGACTTCTCCATCTTTCTAGCATCCAGATTGACAAGAGAGACACTTTTGATCATTTTTATCCTTGGAATAAACATTTAGAACCTATTGAGACACTCTTTTCAGGTATTACTCACTAAGGATCATATTCTGTATTACTGAGGAGTCTCATTTATTGCCCATTGAAGCCAATGGCAAATTTTCCCTTGGCTGACCCAGTGGTCACAGATTAGGGCCAGGCAGGGAGCAGGACTCTGTTCTGCCAAGTTCCAGCTAAAGACACACAACAGAGGCAATACCTCTCCCAGAGAACTTAGACTCTAAGATAAGAGGTAATGGTAATTTGCCATTTCCTAATCTTCCCAACAAACAGTTTGACGGTTCATAAATTTCAAAGACTTCACTGCAAAAAAAAAAATCTTTCCATTTTAACACAGAATTATAAAATGGTTAGAATATAACTGGGCCAATGGAGTTCACCTAGGACATTCTGAAAGTTTTCTCTCCCCCATTTAATGATGATTCCAGCATTAGCTGAGAAACACTTAATAACACTAGAATGAACTTTGAAAATCATTCCTTTTTAAGTGGATGTACTAAGCCAAGCACTTCCCATGTTGCCTCTGCTAATTCTGGAGCTAAGTGTATTTGAAGAGAAATGTATCTCCTTAATCTTTGTTTTCTCATTTGGCTGAGTCTACAGTGATCCTGTGTTCCATGTTTGCAAAATGATATTTGCTGCTAGAGTTTTACTGTAGGGTCAAGTATGATGAAAAGGTATGTAGAGAGAAAGCCAAATCCTTCTTAAAACACAGATGTCTTAAATTTTCCAGATGTCATCCATGTTTAGTGAATAGGGTGAGGGGCTGAATGGTGATGGATTGACCATGAGTGATCAACCTTTCACTGTTAGACCACCAGTCCTAAAGAAGCACAGAACACTGAGAATTACCAGTTATGGGTTTGTACTTGATTCTATGAAATATGCTTGCTGGCCAGGACCCATTTCACAGTGAACACATCTGTGCTTCTTAAAATCCTGCAGCAATAGAAGAACTCGTTATCACAAATATCAGCTTACAAAAATCCTTCTTCTTTTAGAATCAGCTCCTGTAGATTAGGTTTGGGAGAGAAGCATATATTATTCTGGAGCTGCACTTCTGCTGCTGCTAAGCAGTTCAGGCCTTTGGAATGCAAAGAGCACCCAGTAGTAGCAAGAAATTTAGAAAATAAAAACTCAGCCGGAACAATTTTATGGAAACTTCTTATGGAGATTAGACCTGGGGACACCACTGACCTTTAGATTCCTGTGACAGGAAAGGAGCATGCTATTTACAGTAAGTATTTGGAAAGCTCTCACAGCTTCCTTGAGACTAAGAAATTGGTTTGGCAATATGGACTGTGCAATGACCTTCTTTATGTTTCCCACTGATTGCTGGGGTTTTTTCATGATTAACTTTCTGGTTAAAGTTAACTTTCTGGTTAATTTCTAAACTTAGAAGATTATTCTTATTATAATAATTAGTGATTTCTTTTATTTGAATTAAAATTCTCTTTAATATAAAAGCTTCCTTTATTTCTATTTTTTCTTTTCTGCTGTTTTAAGTGGCAATTTTCCTTACTAAGTGCAACTTTCCACTGCTTATTTTAATTGTCATGTTTTACTGGCTTATCATTGCTTTTGCAACACTATGTTTGGCAAGCATTGTTCAACTACACTGATAATATACCAGTATCATAATGACAACATGATCTTGTTTTTGAAAGAGTAAGCCAACAAGTTCTGTAATAAATAAAAATCTTTAAACAGGCTACCATGGGGCTTTGGATCAGTGTTGGATGTAAGAAACTGAAATTCTGAGATCAAAAGTCTTTTCCTGGCTATGTCAGAGACATTTTTAGGTGAATCAGGGACATTGGTTTTCACCATGGTATCTCATTTTCACCATCACACTGAGCCTGTCTGCTTCTCAGGCATGTTGGAACTCAGCTTGGTGATATTTTAAAAATACTTCAACATATTTGCAAGTGTTACTTGCAATTACTATTAGCTCTATGAGATGAGCACTGTAATATAGAGATATTAAATTGTTCTAATATATATGTTGTGAGTACTGTAAAAGACTTACTGCTGTTGGGAGTTTTGCAGTCCTGCTAACTTAAGGGGCTGTTCTGATGTTTTATAAATATCTATTTTTGTATGTATGTATACGTATACATTAATATGCACAGGGCTTATATTGGCTATGCAGGGCAGTAGTGTCACTACTAGTTTTATTCCTTCAGTTTCTGCTTCTACCTGTTGAACTTGCTCATTTTGCACTTTATTCCAGGTTGTTTGCCTCAGATGACCAATTATTTCCTGGGTTTATTACCCTGTATTTGAAGCTCTTTCCTTTGCAATTTAGGAGAGCAGAGGAGAAATTTAGAAATGCCGATATCATCACCTGTGAGTAAGGCTTTCCTGTGGGTTTGTGTTTGGCCAGCTGGCAGAACAGCAGTCATGTCAGCAGTGCATTGCTGCAAAGCTGTTTATGGCACAGTAACCTGCTTGTCCACACCTGGCTCCCTCTTCTGTAAGAAGGAGAAAATGTTAAGCATTCAGAGCTCACTGATACTGTGATCTTTACTCACTGTCTATAGAAGGATAAATATGGATACTTCTAAAAGAAATTACATCTTTAAAAAATAGGTGTGTTAGTTATTTTCTTTAGATTTTGTTCTTTGCTACATCTGGCCTGGAGTATACAAAACCTGCCATAAGTCCTTCAGTACCTCATAGCAATTAACACTATGAACAGATGATTGCAAGCAGATGTGTGAGGCCTGCTTCAGATGCTGCTGACCCCTCAATTCAGCTGGCTGTGAGCACACATCTTATTGCTTCCAAGGTGAAATGAGATGTATTAATTCCCCAGGAGCAGAGATTGGCAGTAGGCAGCTCTGGTTGTCAACATTTTTAAACTGCTGCTGCTGGCCTTCACAGGGGTAGAATTGAAATGTAGGTGAATTTCAGGTTTGTAGTGACTGAAGCTGTTGAGGCAAGACTGCTAGTCCAAGGGATGAGAGGAGACAGAGTCAATAGCCTTTACTCTCAGGGGGATCTGGGTATCAGGGAGCCATTTCCAGTAGCAAATTCAAAATGTAATGCATGTTTTTCTGTGTTAGTAACCTTAATGTACATTAATGCATATTTGAGAGGCAGACTACTGTTCTGATTTTGGTGATGATCACATGTCATTTAAAAAGTAGATTTTCTTGGGCATATAATAATGGATATTCTTTTATATGCCCATTCTTTATTGAAGTAATAGTATTATTAAATATTCATTTAGTAGGTTGAGAGAAGTTACCACACAAACCAATTTGTGTTTTGTGATTTACAATATTTTTGAACTGAAGTATGCAATTCATTGAACTGAACAGAATTACTTAATTAAAAGTGACTGGTAAGTGGTCTCAACATTTATGCTCAGTCAAGTACTTGTCACACAGTTTTTCTGTGAAAAATATAGCTGGAAACATACACTGCTGTTGGACTTGGCATCCCAGCACGGTCCTGGGCAATGAACTTGAGGTGGTCCTGGTTGAACAGGGGTGTTGGACCAGATGCCCTTCAGCAGTCTCTCCCAACTCCAGCCATTGTGTGATTCTGTAGCCAGAAGTCTGGGCATATTTTGAGCATGAATTGAGCCTGCCATGGCACTGACTACATCAGTTTCTTTTCTGTGCCAGTAGCAAGCCCAGCAGCTATCAGTCTTGCACCCTGATTTTGGTTATGAAACTTAAATCTCTACCTTGAAAATACATATTTGTCACCTTCATTTAATTGCAACCTATGACTTTCAATTTGATCCTCAATGTTCTCCACTCACAAATTTGTCTTTTTCCATAAAACACATAACTTGCATATGTTAACTTTAGACTAAAAGTAATGATGTATATGAAGTTATTTTTGTTAAAATTATGACCTCTATGATCCCAGAATTGCTACAGCACCTCTGCTTTCAAGGAAAAAATGGTATATACCAAGAATTTAACCAATTCAATCAGTTATTCATCTATGAAGTCTGTGAAGTATTTGACCAGTTTAATTGCAATGAAAGAATAGCAGAAGACTTCTCAAGGGAAAACATGTATTTTTCTAAGAAAACCAGCTGTTATTTATTTAGCATAAATGAGAAGAAGAATATGGAAATGAGAAAGAAGCTTTTACTGATGTATAACTTTGTTTCAAACAAAGACATCATGAACAACACCCAGTTTTGCATCTTCCATTTTAAAAAGAAACAGGACAGGTGACACCCAGTTTTTCCCAGTGCATATGCGATTTGCATGAGTTATAAATTAGTTTTAATGACAATGCTAACACTCTTGTTCCACTAATTCTCTGTGTTGCCACAGGTCTTATGGGACTATGTAGGGTATCTATGTCATTTACTCTTTGTCTTGTCTGCTAGACATCTTTGCAAGTCTCTCAAAATTAGAGACCATTACAAGAGAAATTACATGTTTAAATAAGGTTTCATCCACTCTCATTCCTTGTACAGTATTTTGAAGTTCAGTGCTAGAGTAAGAAACTTGATGATAGCTAATTGAAGGCGAGGTGAGTAGTGGCAGGTGGCAGCTGTTCATTTCAAAGAGGTGAGTTGCAGAATAGAAACAAGTGTGTAGTGGGAAGCTAGAAGCTGAAACTTCCAGACAAATGGATGTACTGAATATGTGTTGCCCAGAAAAGAATGAGTGCACATTTTAGGGTAGGCCAAACAACTTTGAATTCTAGCCCTAGAGTTTAGTTGCAGCTACTTGAATTTGACTGGGATGTTACCAGTGAATATTCTCATAAGAATGCAAAGGGATGTTTTTAAACAGAATGAACAAAGCTTTGATCTTCTGTATAATCAGAATAATTAGATCTCCGGGGTGGGGGTGGGGGGTGGGGGGGAGTGGTGCTGCTGCTGTTTGTTTATGTTCAGTCATTTCAGTTTCCTGACTAGGAGAATAATTCATGTGCTATTTCCTTGGAGGTCTTTCAGAGTGCTCACCAGATTCCATCATTTTTGCCTTGAGAAGCTCTTAAGTGATCTAGCTATACCCAAATACAACGAACCATTCGTTTTGCCTGTTATTATATCTGCCTTAAAGTTAACTTGCGTGATTTATAGATTTCTTTTTACGTCGAAGAGATTCAATCAGTCCTGATTCCTTTTTATTTTCCGTAAGAAGGGTCGTTTTGCCGTGCAGCGCCGCCTTGTGCACAGACGTGCTGCTGCATCCAGGGAGAGCTGCGGCACTTGGCACGGCTGCCAGGCATGAGGGCCTGTCCCGCATGGCTCACGGCAAACAACGTTAATGAGGCCGTCAGAAAAAGAAGGTTCTTTATTTCCAGCCTTCCCTCTCCAACACATGTGTAGTATTTGCCTTGTCCTGACTTTAAATTCATTCCTAGCTTAAGTATAGTCTAACCTGACTTTCTTGGTAGTCTGTTTAATACAGGGCCATGATACTACTACCTATTGATGCTTAATATGTTATTTTTCTTCAGCTCAAGTCCATGGTTGCTGTTTGCAATACAGGAGGCCACAAACTGGAACCCCACGTTTCCAAGGTTTTTACTTCCAAACACCAGATTTTTGCTACGTGGAATGCTTTTTTGCATAGTAATTTCTCTCTGTTTATGGCAATGAGGTATGTACACAAAGAAAGTAATTTTGAATTTAAGTGTAACTTAACATTTTCTTTTTTTTTGTTCCTTAAGTAATAAAGTAAAAATATAAGCAGTCCAAACCTGCAGTTACAACTGTTTTGGCAAAGTTTCAAAGGAACTTGCAGAGGAACCAAGCTCAAAATTATTAATTTCATGCATTTTCAATTACTGGATGCACTGTTCTGCAGGGTTTGTACTATTTCTATCAGTGATCGCATTTAAATTGTGAAACTTACTAAAATAATTGTTATTTATCATCAGTACCATCAGCAGAAATTGATCTTTAGTGTGGAAATCCTTCATTTTAGGCTTTTGTAGAGACTACTGAAGAAACTGTCTGTAAATCAGTTTTTGTTACAAAGAAATTGCAAAGGGAGAGGTTTCTTTATAAATGAGGTTCTGTGTTCAGTCAGTTTATTCTATGCACAGTGGTTTACACACAATTATGAAAATAAATGGCACTTTTACACTTGATGAAATAGACTCTTCATCTGTAGATAGGTACTCTTCATCTATAGTAGATGCTCTTTGCAGAAAATATTAATTACCTAAAAAGCAATCTCTGAAGTGGCTCTGCCTCTAAGTATATATAATAATTCAGAGTACTATTTATTTAACAGATGTGGCTATCTAGTGATGGAGGCAATTGTTTTCACTTGTTAAATCTTGAAGATGAAAAAATTGTAAAAAAACCATGTGTATGCAGTCAGTCAGTCACCTTCATGAGCGTTAAGGGAAATCTTCCCTAAGGCAGGTGCAGAATTTAAACCTACTTTTGCCATGAAGTGCAGCATGACAGCTACACAAAAAAGGTCCTGCATTCGCCAGCCTTCACACATACTTTGTTAATGCTGTTTTACCCTAAACTGTTCTCTACAGAAACATTAATTCTTCTTGTAGTAAGTTGTGAGTGAAGTTCCAGGTTAGAATACTTGATAAAGAGACAGGATTTGTAGAAAGCAGTAGTGATGTACTTTATCAGTTGTGTAGTTGGCAGAATCAAGCACAATCCTTCACCTAGCTGAAGAGCAGCAGGCCTCCAGACAAAGTATTACAGTGATACCAACACACAAACAAGGAAAGTGTTGTCTGTGACCGTGCTAAGCATGAGCAGTCATGCTTCATTACTTGCTGAGAGGTCATCAAAGGACATAGCAAGCTCATCAGTCATATACCATATATTCCTTGTTCATCTGCTACAGAATGCAGATGGCTATAATTAATAACTCATGTATTGTCACTGTATGGATTGAATCTAGACAGAGAGATTGTCCTTTCTCCCCTTCCATTTGTTGTAGTGTGCTAAATATAACATACTAGGGTTACATGGGCTTATATAGATGATATCAGGCAAGTATAGATTTAATTTGGCTGTATTTTAATTAATATCTTCACTTGACAAAAAATAATTGGCCTGTGTAAGGAGAGAACTCTTTAGGAGTCACTTTCTGTGACAGAACAGTGATTGACCAATCCAAGAGCTCATTTTAATTGGATATTTTGGTACTGTATTTTGAAGGAGAATAAAATGTGTCATTATTTTTGTGTGGTGAAAATTCTGTGAGAATCAAAATCCATTTGGCTCACTGCTCTGCTACTGTACAAAGAAACTTATCAAGTTCAATGTACATACATAAATGTCAGTGAGGGAGGTGTGTGCTGATGCTTTAGGAAGAAGGAAATTGTGTATAAAAGATTAGTGAAATCAATGGGAATTTCACCATTATTTTTGCCATGCTTTGATTTGAGCCCTATGTTTTCCAATCTATAAATAAGTATACAGATACAAAGCCCTTTATTCTTGGAGAACCTTCTTGAATTTATTACATGTAAGTATCCACTCCAATGACCACTGCAGGATAATGTACATGGCATCTTTTCAGGTATCTTCGGAAAAAATAATTCTATTTTGTTAACTTCTCGATTTGCTCTGAAAAGATTATTTTTTCCCTTTGCCAATTTGTTCTGAAAGTGTTTCTTTAAGTGTATGCCAAAGCAAGAGATCTAATTGAAGTACTGAACCTCAATTCTACTCTGTATCATCTTAAGCAGCACAACTTTTGCTTCTCTTCATGTGATTATTTATTTCTAATTTGTTGTCTGTATTTCAGTTTTGTGCATTTGGAAACATATGCCAGGTCTGAGACTTACAGCAAGTGTTATCAATTTGTACTGTGATCATTTGGGATCTTTGCATCTAACTATTTTGAGTAAGTCAAAGTGTGATAGGCTGGTAATAAAGAAATTAAATGTTTTAAAATCAGTGGAGGTCAGCTGTCAAAAAAAATTCAAATAAGTGTTGTAAAATATCCTGTAAATCTGCAAGGAACAGTTTGTCATTATACACAACTTCAAGAAGATTTGATTTCTGCAAGGAATTGAATAAAAAAATATCCTCATTGTATGAAGAAATGCTAGGCTATTGCATATATACAGCTGTATGTACATTTTAAATGTGTAAGCTGGACTGTGTGACAACAGTAATGCAGTCAGAGTAAAATTCAGGTAAGAGGTAACTATGAATCCTGTAGTACCAGTCCTCATTCTACCACAAAGAGAATGATTTGACCTCTCTATTTAGAGCTCCTCTTCAGTTCCCTCCAAACTGAGCATTCTTGAAAAGGCTTTTTCATCCAGCCCGTGTGGCCAGGTTACTCTTGCCTGATGCAGAGGGCTTTGAATGTTCACCTCACCCTTGGAACACAGCTCAGTGTTGCTGCATAGGCAGACAGTACTGTATATGAAAAACTACATTCCAACTTACACCTTTTCACTCATCCACATTCAATTTCACCTGCTCTTTAATAATCAGTCACATTATACCATGATATTCCTCTGCAGCTCTGCATAGTCAGACACAGTCTGTACTGTGCTTAGAATTATTAGTGCCATTCATCACCTTATTTTTCATTCCTTTCCAATTCAGTTTTGAATCATTTGAAAACAAACATACAGAATGCAAGGACTGGGGTACTCTACAAGTCAGCTCCATCCCATGAGGTGCAGTGCTACTACCTGTACTGGCACAGGTAAATTCTCTTTGCATACTTGTTCCTGTCCATTACTGTTCTGCTGACAATGGCATCATCAGAATATTATGCCTGCTGATCAATTTACATAGTACCAGTCATCATCCAGTAATACAATCCTTTTGTACCATCTACTATTCATTTTTGCTAACAATTTGAATAATCAGTAAGAAAATGTTCTAAAATAATTCCTTGAATGCTATTTAGAGATTTTTGGCAGCAGTCACACAATCCAGCCAGTCCTTTGCTATAAAAAATAAATACTTATGGTATTATAGATTCTACCATTTGAGATCAAATAAATGAAACTTTGAAAAGGATACCTATTTTATGGACCACATGTCTATTACAAGGTGAAGAAACAGCCTCTTTTATAAAAACTAAGAATTTTCATAATTTCCAATTGACAAGAGTTGGTTTTTTTATTATGTTGCATCAAAATTAATTTATATATAATAGTAGAAATTGAGAATAAATAACTATTTTTTGACCTTTTAGGAGGTAAACAAATTATTTGACAATGTATTGTGTCCATGATATATCACTGAGCAGCAAATATTTTTTGAGCATAGTTCAACCAGGAGGAAAGGCAGTTTCAACAGCTCAAAAATTCATAACCTCTATAAAGAAGTGATACAACATTGGTAAGATGAGGATATTTAATATGCTAGTATTTAACACTTTCAAACAGTAACATGCAAAAGGGTGTTGGCCAAATACTTCAGAACTTCTATGTTTACTTTTTTAGTATGTTGTTTTAGAAGTTATAAGCAAATAATGAATGTTCTAACAAATGTTAGAAAATTTTGCAATTTGATTGTGGAAGTATGGTCACATGTAACATTCTTTATCAGTATTTACTTTTTCAGTTTCAGGAACAGATCCACCAGTAGTAATTCTGATTCACCAAAGCACCTTTGAAGGAAACAAGTTCTGAAAGCAAGGGCACAGCCTATTTAGCACAAACTATTGGATCTGCCTTTAGCTCATTATTGATGACATCAATGTCATCAGACTGTTTCTAGTCCCAATGATTCATAGATTCCTTCGTGTTCTGGTTTAGGAGTGGTGCTCCTCGGTTTAGTGCTCCCACTGAGACTCTTCAAACCAGGCTGCCACTCACTCAGTCCCCTTCCCTTCCTCCCTGTGGAGTGCTGAAGAGGAGAACTGGGGGCAAAGGTCACAGGCTGAGAGAAAAACAGATTACTGGAACAGCAATGAGATAAGAAAACAACCAGTAACAGCAGCAGTATTAATAATAAAAGACTCCCCCCACCCAGAAAATGACATGAAGCATTCTAGACTGTGCCCCCTCCTGACTACTGCAAAAATTAACTCTGTCCTGGCTGAAACCAGGACATTTAGTCACCTACACAGTTCATACAGAACTCTGGAAAAATCAGGACATCCTGTCCTGGATGAGCTCAAAAACAAATAGATGCCATACATAACAGTGTATTACTTTTTGAGTATTTATGCAACTCAGCCTAAACAAAATAGTTCTATTATGAGTCCTAAAGATGTATTATATTGTTGTTGTTATTGTTATTATTTTATCAGGAGTTTTCAGACACACACTACAAGAAACAGAAAGTTATATAGCATCAGTGAGTATAATAATAATGTAACCAAAACTACCTGAGAAACTCTCTTAGGTTACCACCACTTCTTATAATCTATCATATCTGCTGACAAAATCAGTCTGACAGGCATTGTAAAAGATGTCAGGCAATCCTGAGAGATTTGTATCCTGAGCTACCCCTTTCTAGGAAATAATTTGAACTCTTCTCAGAAGCTACATATTTTCACTAGGTAGACACTCTATGGTTGGTTTCTACCTGTCTTGTTTATTAGATAAGGATTTCTCTTCCACAGGAGTTCCTTGATTTTGCAATCATGGGCCTGTGTGAAGTAATTCTTCAAGTGTCTCCGCTGTTAAACTGATGCATTTTATCTTTCTCTCTAGCTGTATCAGGTTTTTCTGATATATTCCAAATTTTTAGAGGTCAGTGCAAGTAGGAATAAACATGGAGGGGGAGATAGGGCATTCAACCCCATACTGCATTTTTAAAGAAACTTTGCTTAGCAGCGTTTACTGCAGTAAGTGATAAATCAACAGATTAAAAATTTGATGGTCTTTTAACAGTATTTTTCCACCATACACTATCTTCCATAATGCTCACATATGCACCACAACCTAACCTTCTTTGAAATGTTCTAAAGGTCTGAGTAATTTTTTAAGAAATGTTGCCATTTAAAAGTAACAAATTCCCACATCTTTTGTCTTCTCCAAACCACAAATCTATGTAGAAATGGTTTCTCTGTACATTTCAGGTGTCATTGTATAGAATTTTTTTACATTCTTTGCTGTCTTTACTGACCTATTTAAGGACCAGGCAATTTCAGTTGATGTATGTACCACCCTGCATAAAGTGTGCTCCAAAACAACTCTCTCGGATGTCACAAGGGATTTTACTGTGCATTTTAGCAAAGAAAAAACAACTTTTGCTGCTTTTTATGAATACTCCCATAAGAAGGAGAGATGGTGGAACTGTATTCTGTGTGTACATGCATGCAGATATCCTAGCTATAGACAGACTGTAAACAATTTTAGTGTGGCTTCTTAGTTTGAAAAAACAACTGTTTCACTTACTGAACAACTCAGGACCTTCTGCCAGTAACTGTGGCAATAGCTGCAGAATATATATGGACAAGGCTGTATGAACTCTATTTACTAGAAAGAAGGTAAGTAATTGCTCTTTGTCTTTTTCAGCAGATAGGCAAAGGATGTACACTCACAGAATCTAAGCCTGTCCCACCAGCTGGGAGCATTATGAGGACCTACTCTCAAATATTGGTTCCTCTGTGCAGGTCACCTGGCATCCACATCTGGTATTTTCCTGTTTGCTTTGACTGCAGAAATTTTTTCTTCAAAATTTTTAAAAATAGTATAAAAGACACACACTTTTTATTTAGGGAATTACCCAAAACAATAAGAAATTTATACTTCTTGTCATTATTGGCCAGTTGGAATAGCTCTGGTAGTCACAGACTTCTCACTGGGACATTGTTCACGTTTTTTATCCTCCGTGATTGTAAATGTTCTGGAGAAGTTTCCCATTGAATCTGAGGAGAGCATTCCCTGCATAAACATTTGTTAACTATTATGAAGGGTTTAGAGGACACTGGCATTTCTAATCCCAGGAAGATGCAGATGCATTTGAACACGAGTCATTAATTTGTTACAGTAAAGGGGGTATTAAAATATGTTCTCTCTTATTTCAAACTGTGGTCCTGTGTTGCAATATCAGTGTTTCCTATTCAGAATAGGCCCACCACTTCTTTGGAAGCTTCATGTGAAATGCAAGTTCCAGAGAACACACTAGCTAAAAAGTCATTGCCTTTAACAGATGCAAAGTATTTCACATTTCTGACAATTAGTAGCAGCTCCCAGATCACAGCTTCTCCTCAGTTCAGACATCAGCAGGACTCAAAAGGTCCTACACCTTACAGATAAAAAATTTACTTATTGGTAGCTTGTCAGGGCCCAATACTCTCTGACTGGCTGCTTTTAGATATTCCACATGAGGAGTGTTTAATGTTTAATATCAAATTTACTTATTTGGTATAGTTGGCATTACGTGGAAGTTCAATTTAGCAGGATGATACAGAAATCAATTGAAATCACAGCACAAGCATAATATAGCAGTTGCAACTGCATCTGTAGTTAAATCTCTGATCTAATGTATTCTCATTACTGGTCCCTGTATGCTCACTGTCATGACACTGGGCATTCCCAGTCACCTGGAAATAATAAGTGGATGAAGCCAGCTCAAGCCTGTTACTCCCTTCAAAATGCATCATTTGTCCAATTTTTATGCTTTATGTTGTGCCAAGCTACCAAGNTATTGCTCTGGGAGCAGCAGCTCCTGCCTCACATTTCTGCTGAGCTTGTAACCTAAGCTTTTAAATTCATAACAATTTGGATTTAAACATTTCCCATTTATTTCAAGCATGCATATAAATGTGGTTATAGCTATCTATAAATAAATAGGCCCTAAATATTTTTTTTCTTATTTGTGATATTCTTTGAACATTGTCATATAATCATTTGAGAAATCACTGTAGTAATTAGTGGTCACTATAGAGGCATCTGGATCTGGTGCTGGGTTATATGGTTTAGTGGTTTAGGGGTTACAGTGATAGTGCTGGGTTTGCAGTTGAATTTCATGATCTTAAAGATTTCTTCCAACCTTGACAATTCCATGATTCTATAGTATATGAAGAGGTTGTCAACTGCAGGGTGATTTTTAGTACTTCAAAATCTTTTATGAGCTCACAAGTCGCTGCAATACCTCATTTTCCTTAGTGTTTATTCTGCTAATTCTTGGCTAATTGCTTCTTTTTCTCTGAGTTTTTTCTTACTCCTTCTACTTCATCTTCCCTGAGGCAACACTCCCTTTCAGCCAATTTCTACTCTTTGAGCATAGCTTGTACTCCACTTTCCCCCATGACTTTGTTTGAGACAGAGGCCCCTGAGATTTTGTCTCTTTCAGAAAGAAGCTGACTCTTTTTATATTGCTTTTACTGAAAGGTGATTTCCATACCTACCAATACCACAAGTCTAGTAAATTTATAACATTCTTATCTTCTGTCAACTCATAGTCCTGACGAAGTTCAAAAGAACCTTGCTGTAAACAACCTTTTCCAGCAAGGCAACAGTTCCTATTCCATGTGGACACAGTTACTGTCCCTCACTCACAAACACTTCTTAAATAGCTGGTGCTTAGTAGATCACTGAATAGGTGAAATTAATAGAATAGAAGCAAAGTGAATGTAAGTAACAGAGATCAGTACATAAATAGAATCTTACTCTAAGAAAAAATGTGTATGGTTTGATAATTATTTTAATTGTGTGAAGAAAAAAAAGTGGATTTTGGTGGGGTATGTCTTGTAAAGCAAGTTATTTCTATTGGTAAAAGTTTGCGTGATAAATTTTTTAGGAGAAGATTGTGTTAATCACTAAGATAAACATCTCTCACCCAGACTTGAGAAGGGTAATTTTGCAGTAATTGGTCTTCACTAGTTGAAGTTGGAGTTTACCCTGACTGACCATTTGTTGAAAAGACAAGCACATGGTATTAGCACTGTTCAAATCACTAAGGAAACCAGTGTCTAGATACTAGAACTTAACATTCTAAATCAGGAGGAAAAAATACTTCAAAGACATATTTCCTAAATATTACAGCATTTTTAAATGCAGGTCCCTTCAGGAAATTGCAAAATTTATGCTTCTTTGAAAATCCCAGCTCTCAGAGGAGACAAAATCCTGTCCCGTGCATCTGATGTGATGTGAGCTGCACTTAACCCATCGGGGGAGGCAGAAGGAATTCAAGGTGTTCTTGACACAGCAGTCCTTTACCCTATGCTGAGCAAGCACCCTGCTGATGATCAGAGTAACACCAGGATTGATAGCTGATCATGATGGGAGTAGGTGACCTATCAAGATGCTTATATAATATGCATACCTTTCAAGAATGCTAAAATCCTGATAGTCAGTTTATTAGTTTCAGGTCAAGTTATTAGTTTCAGTAATACCTGTCTGACCTTTCCGCCTCTTAAAGATAAGACAAGCAACTCTGCTGCTGCTGCTGCCTGTCTACTCTGCAAATGTACTGATAGTCTTGCATTGATTGCTGTGGCTGGAATTCTGGCTGGAATTGTTCCCTCCCACAGCTGTCTGATGAGTCCATCCTCTGCACAGGAGGCCTTCATTCTGGATTCTCACTCACTGCACAATGAATTTGCAGCCCAATCATTGAACTTTGGTCTCTGGTCATGAGATTATTGTTATTAGTCGCTGGAGTAGAAAATCAAAAACAGTTCTAGTTGTCAGCCAGGAACTTAGGATATTCTTCCTGCTGCAGTGTTACAGGTTGAACCACCATGCTTCCTCACACATGCTGTATTTCTGGCTTCATTTCCTTGTGTAAATGCCTAAGAGCAAGTATTTCTGCACTAGGATAGATGGAGACAGCACCATCCTCACCCAGCTTTATAAGCTAACTGTCAGGATTGTCTCTTGAGAAAAGGGTTTAGACTTGGGCTGTGCAGGAAGATGAACACAGGACTTGTACTTCCTGGGTGAGTGCTCTGACTAGTAGACTTGTACTGCCAACAGCCAGCACACCCAGCAACAGCTGGGTTTGGAAAACTGAAGAAGCTACACACATTTTAAAGCTGAAAAGGGGAACCTAAGATTCCTTTTACCTAACTGCATATGCTAACAGGACAGATCTCCTTAGGAAATTGATCTGCCACTTACACTGGGATCCTTATTAACTTACGTGGGAGATGGGAGGATACTTGCATAGCCCACAGCCGGCTTGGTAATGCTCAGACAAGGGTTGGAAAAACACAATGACAAAGGCAATGATCACAAAAGGAAGCACAGGAAATTCCATTTAAACATAAGAAAAAAACTATTTTACTGTGAGGATGCTTAAATACCACTTGGGGACTCTCCATCCTTGGAAATACTCAAAACCTACCTGGACAAGATCCAGAGCAGCCCTTTCTAGTGGACTCTATTTTGTGCAGGGGATTTAGACTAGGCAGTCTCCAGAAATCCCTTCCAACTTCAATTATTCTGTGTTTTTGGGAACACTGAGAATTTGAAGGCCAAACAGAAAGGCAAACTCTGACCCCCGACTCAGCTTTTTGTTCCTGAAACTCAGATAAATCCTATTTTTAGTACCCAAATCCTCACTGAGATCAAAGCAAAGAAAACCAGCTGTGAGAACTTCCTTTACACTTGCATGTATTTTCTTTCATGCATTAACATGGTTAAACTTAAAAAGAAATGTGTGTAGTGTGGGGGTGGATGCGTGTGTGGGTGGATGGGTGTGTGTGTTAAAAAAGAAACAAAAAGAGGGAGGGGGCTGCCTTGTAAGAAAGAATAAAACCCAAGGGCTGGAAAGCTCAGAGCAGTTGAAGTCAGAAAGGAAACTTTCAAATCTACACTTTGTACAGATTTTAAAGCGTGAAATAAGTGGAGATGGAAGGGCTACAGACAAAAAAAATGTTAAATATCCTTCCACAGTTACTTTCATTTCCTTGGCTCCAGTACAATAAAGGACTAGTTAGCCAGTCAGCCAATCTGGCACAGAAGCAATAACTGGTGTTGTGGAGGGAGTATGCACAGTTCGATGAAGAAATTTTCCATATTCCATTCACATGGCTTTGAATGGAAGTGAGTTATAGAGTTTGAATTTTTTTTCCTTTCCTTGGGATTTGCTTAAACTACAGAGTACTAAATACGTATCTTTGCCTTCTTGCTCAATTTCACAGCTTATCTAATGCTTCAAGTGTATTTAATAAACCTTGTTGTTGGCAATCAGTCATTACTGGAAGTGAATGCAAAAGAGGACTGGGATTAAAAGGATAGCTACACACTGGAATTCTCTGTTTGCAGTGAAGCCATTACATTTACAAAATGCATCCATGAAAAGCCATTAAGGGAGAAGAAATTAATTGTGATCAATAGCTTTGCTTCCACATTTTTTTATTCTGAATGGTTGTTCAAATACAAATTTTATTCTGAATAGTTTTGGGAAATGGAGTTTAGACTGAGTCAAAAAAAGTAATTGTTTATTTTACGTAGCGTAAAAAATAGTTATATAAAATTCTACTGAAATTCCCTGGTCATCTTTTCTCAGTCCTTGGATAGTATATTAATATGTCAGCATTCCTCTACATAATGAAAACTGCTCAAAAAATGTTATTCTTTATGAAACGTCAGGTAAAGGAAATGTCCCTCTTCTGGTTTTGGTTCAGTCTTGTAACTTTGTTATTATTTCTTATATTCCTTCATATCATTCTCCAAATAGTTTCTTTCTGGTCTTTCTGTTTGATTCCATAGAGATGTGTATTTAATTACAAATATCTCATAAGATGTAGTTCAGAAGGATTGAAAGAAATCAAACTATAGGCATTGGCTGAGATCAATCTTTGTAAGAATGTCTTCTAGTGGAATGGAGTGACTTTGATACAGATGGGAAATCTCAGATGGGTACTGGGACAATTCAAGAACTGCAAAACAATCTGAGAACTCTCTTAAACTGATTCATTGTAAGGACAGGTTGTGAATAAATCAGTTAAAGAAATAGTAAATGACTGCTGGGGCATGGAAAGGTCATTCAAGAATTTTAAGCATTAAATTCTTCACTTGAAAACTGTGGTGTATAACCCAACATTTCAATCAACCAGGACAACAAAAGATGACAGACACATCACTAGTTTTTAAAAACTACTAATCTCAGGGTTTATCTGAGGAACTACAATACCAAAGGTCTGACTTTCATGGATGGCAAACTAATTGAAATTATTGCAAAATACAATAAGTAGAAACTTGAGTAAGTTAAAATATGAAAGACCAATCAATATAGTGTTTGAGAAAGGAATTTGCATAGCAAATGTAGTAATCATGAGGTTAAACTGGTGATTTTTATACATTTGGTTTTGTAAAATGCTTCTTTGAGAAAGGCACCTCACAAGGACTTTTGAAGAAATTAACTTTTCATGGAATGGGAGCAAAGATAATCCGTGGGCAAACATCTGGATGGGAGATACAAAAAAATTTACAGTTTTTCATAAATAATAAAGAAAATAGCATTTCACTGGATCTACAGCTGTCCAGATTTTGCTGTACAAGCTATTCACAAATGACAACATAAAGGTGTATACTGAAGCAGGAAAGTTTGCAAAGATAACAAGCTGTGCATCAAAGTCACAACTAAAGCAGACAGCAAAGAGTTGAAGAAAGTTTTAGTCAATACTGAGCCAGCCAGACAGTAAAACCTCTCACACAATGTATGCTTATCAAATTCAAACACCGGCACCTGAAAGAAAAATACAAAACAGAGAGCTCTTAGCTGCAACTACTCATGAAAGGGACTTGGGAATTATTAGAATAGGCAACACCATGCCCTCTGGCAAGAAAAGACAAACTGAACATTACAATTATTTCATTATGAAAAGAATAGAGAACAAACCAGAAAAACATCGTGGTGCTGTTGTATCAACCTTCAATATCAAATACATGCACTTCTGGCTATTGATCTCCAAGACCAATGTAGTAGCACTAGATAAGATACAGGTAAGTTGAGCAGTAGGGATCAGAAATAATGAATAGGTTCTATTCAAGGGAAAACGAATAGCACATTTCTTCATGGAAAAAAGATGATTAAAGGTGGAGAGAATAAAAAATCAGTGGTACAACTATGGTCATTCATTGTTTCTCAGAAGCACAAAAGCTGTGTAGTAATTTGAAACAAACAAAAAGAAACACTTTCTTTTACACATCACTTAGTTGTACAGAATGCTGAAACAGATGGACCTTTGATCTGACCAGTGAGGCAGTTTTTACAGTCTTGTGACTGACACTTTTTCTCTGACTGTGTTCAGTGTCATGTTAAGGCAACATCAGTTGAGCAATATGAGAAGCTCAGTATAAAAATAACATCCTTTTCAAAGTATTCTTTCCATTTGTATCTACCACCCCTCTCTACTGTGACAGGCATAGCCAATAGCTAAAAATATGCAAGCACATAAATAACATCAGCACCAATCATGTGGCTGTGATCTGCTTGTATGATACTTGTCCACGTCATTTCTGTTACCAGTTTTACCAATTCATAATTGGCAACTGCTCCTCCTGCAAAGTATGGCCTTGCCACGTACACTGAAAACTAACAAAACGAGGATTTATTACATTAAATGTAGAATTATGAACTCTTCAAAGACACCTCACTAAGTATACTCTAAGGCCATTCCTAACAGAAAGAGGAATCAATGAAATGGTCTTCTGATCATTACTGTAGGAGCATTACAAAAGGAGAAGGCCAGATTTGAAATGAGTGGTTTCAAGATAAACAAATTCAAACAACTCCCTTTATACCTCTGCACTAGATTAGTAGGCAGGAGGAGCAAATTTTGCAATGCAGATGCATCTGTCAATGCAAAAACGGTATTTACTGCATTCTTTAAATGGCTATCTTTGCTTTGGAAGTTACTAATTCATTTTCACAACACAGCTTTCTATAGGGTAAATCTATAACAACTGTGATTATCCCAGAAACTTTGTTCATTTGGGATATGGTAGTAAATATTATAACACAGAAGAGTGGCAGCATATGTAGGAAATCAATTCACTGCATTCCTCCAGTTCCAGTGACTGCTGAACTGTGGCTACAGAAAGATACAAAAGATGAAAATGGTTTTCCTCTCCTCGAAGAACTGTTGTTAAGAAAGCTAAGACACCATTAGGTGGTGCCTAGGAATTGATGTAGAGAGAGAAGATCTTCATACCTTGTGCATTCTTTTTTTCAAAAGAACAATGAGCCTCTCTATTCTTATGTGCACATTTATCTGAAGAAATTGTCAACAACAGCCTACAAATTTCTTTAAGGAGAATGTACTGTGCAGAAATAAATCAACAGCAAAATCAGACACTAGACTGAAAAAGTGCATGAAATTAGTCTATTTTTAATATATGCTAAAATATGCCTTTTGCTATTTAGGATGAATAAATTAAACTGCTATTTTCCATGTAACCCTATGACCTCCTAGGGGGTTATTTTCAGTACAGTGTTTTGGAGGGGGAAAAAAAATCCCTCAGGATCCCTAACTACTTCTGCTATGAAAGATCTGAACTAAGATAGCTGTAGGCAAAAAACCAGCACAGTTCCCAATTCTGATACCAATCAGTGTACTACTATTAGAAAAGTGCCATTTAATTGCCATTCCAAAAACATCTCCTCTTTAAATGGCTGAAGTCTTGTTTTGAGAACAAGGTTTTGTTTCATTTTGTGAAATACATGGATTTGAATTTAAAATACCATAAAATTGAGTAACATGTCCTGTGCTTAAAATGCAATTGATTAACAAAACTTGTATCTCCTATTAAACTCATATTTCTGATTTTGCCCCATACTGTTACTTTTCCTGTGTCCATGCCTTCATCATAATTTGTGGCTTCTGTGGATTCTCTATACAGTTATTTTGCAATATTATCAGGGATCTTCTTTCCCCCTTGCCACTCCTCATGCCTACAAAGAGGTTATACTCAACGAAATGACACATTTGAGTGCTGGAATCCCCAAAAAGTCACTTCCCGGGAAAACTGAGAACAATATTTGCAATATCAAGAAGAGCACCACACATGGGATAAACCAGAGGCTGATACATTCCAATTGATAGGGGAAGGCTTTCAAGGCAAGTATAAAACAGGAAAGAGAGGGACAGGAAAAGGACCCTGAAAATGTATTTGGCTTGAGAGGGAACCAAGTTGTGTAGGACCTTGCAAGCACAAAGATCAGTGCTATAGCAGGGAACATGGTACAGCAGAGATTTCAAACTAGTGATAGCTATGAGCAGGATGGCAGGTGAGAACATAACCTAAGACCAACTCATTTGGGTGTGCTGTAAGGAATTGGGAGGAACATAGTAGAGATATAAGGAGGGCAGCTGTATGGGTAAAGGAGGGAGATGAGCTTGATTGGATCCATGGTTTCCTCTATGAGAAGGTCAGGGAAGGGATTTAGTGCTGGTCCATGTCAAATATAAAAGGTAACAGGAAAGTATAAATCATAATCCCAATGATTTGGGATTATGGGAAGTGAGAAGCACAGAGGAAAGCAGGAAGGGATCAAGGTTTCAGCTTTACTGACTGGAATTAGTCTTGTTTTCCTTTATCTCTAGTTGCCCCAGAACACTCTCATGGCTGCAAAGCACTGTAAGATCTTTAGGTGACCAAGGCTCTAGGGTGGCTGTTTCAGGGGACCTCAACAAATCCCAGCTGGAAATTCTGTTGTCCCCACACACATGCACATTAAATTGAATGGCTATATTATACCAGGTATCTGGAATAGTAGAGAATGTAGTGACATCAGGGAACCTCAAACACCCATCTACCAGAGAGAGATGTTTACAAGATTTTTATGCAGAAGATTTCAGAAAATTTAAATAATTCTCACCATACTCTTTTAGTCAGTATTAAACACAAACACATAGAACTGTGATATATTCTTATAGATTATACATTCTCTCATTATTATTTTCTCAGGTTCTGTCACTAATGAAAGCCATAAATGTCACAAATAAATCCTGTATGTTAATTAGTTTATGCAATTGTTAGTGAATATTTAATATCTATTATTCTACTAATATAATATAATAAATAATTTCTGTACAGTGACAAGTTGCTGTGATGGTTAATGAAATGGTATGCACTTACACTGTCTCTGGTGGTAATGTCCAAATGTGGTCCTAACTGTATTTATTTAGGACTATTCATTGTCCCTGTGGATTTAGTCCCAGTCCTGCAGCAGCCAGTGCACAGCAGAGCCATGTCACTGCAGTCACCCCACACTTCAACACCCTGGGTTGTGAAAGCTGCCAGCCCCCCTTTGCACCTCACTGCTCCAGACCTCACTGGCACACACGCCATTCCCAACCTTCTTCCTCCTGCACATCCGCTGATAATCCCCACATGCCTCTGATGCCTTTGCCCATTAGTCACAGAAGTGTCTGACTTGGCAGCTCTGCTTCCAGGCCACCCATGCTCTGCAAGAGACCCTCACAGTGGATCAGTACATTGGACTACTGAGTCAGACTTCAGCACTGATGTTGCCTTGCAGCAGAGCATTCCATCACTTTCTTCAATGAGCTGTGAAAAAAGAACAATTTTTCTTGTTTTCATCATCCCACCTACTTGCTGGACTTCTTGTTCCTCAGTTCTCATATTGGAGGGGGCACTAAACAACTGACCCTTGCTGACTTTCTTCATGCCTTTCAAGATGTCACAGACGTTTGCCAAATCCTATCTCGGGTGTGAGCCAAATCCTATCTCTGGTGTCAGCCAGAAGGGAGGTAACATCTATGGGAAAAGAGGAGGCTAGGCTGAGAATGTAGAATCAGAGGAATTTCTACGTTTCTACTGAGGCAAACCCATTTCACAACAATTTAGGTTGTTTTTTCTAGGTATCATTAAGAACAAAATCTCCAGTTTTGCATTTGGTCTACTTAGCTTTGCTTTTAGCTAGAGAAGGGATGCAAAGTGAGGACAGTGCACATTTCCCTCCTTAAATGCTGGGCCTCTGTTACTGCAGAGCTCATCCACAGAGCCTGGTGTCAGGTTCTCACCTCTGCTTCCTTGGCTTCATATGCAAAATGGAAGACACTAGAACCAGCTTAGATAATTAGTAATCTCTCGAGTAGCTGATGTGCTCCCAATCTGTTTATATTATTAGTTGCAACTTGCACCAAAATCATTCCTGTTCTGTGCTAGTCTTGAATTATTTGCATCTCTAAGGCCATCATTGTCACAAACACTGAAGTGACTCACATATTTTAAAATTATATTTGGTTATATTTGAATTGCTCTCAGTACAATGGCTGATTCTAAATTACTTCCTTCAAAAAACTCACCTTCCTCCTTTTTTTTCAGGACACTTTTTCAGATTTCTGACATATTTACATATTACATTTCATTACATATAGCTGTATTGTCTCTTTCCTTAGCTTTTGTCCAGGAACTTGATCCTAAATTTACACAGGTCTAGTCTGGTCATCTCTGATGACTGCTCCAATTGAAGTACAACCTGCTGAGACTCTTTGTGTGTGTATGGATGGGTCTATGTGCTGCTGTCTTGTTCTGGCTCTGACAATGTCCCTTCTCCATCCTTTTTGGCCTTTCTCCCTTTTTACTCTAAATCCACCTACGTAGTTCTTATTTACACAAACTGGAAACATCTTTAACAGTTCCCACACTCACCTCAGCACGTGACTAAGGTAATGAGGAATTTATTTTAATGAGAGTATTGCAGCAGATAGTGAATTTTTAGGTGATTAGATAAAAATATAATAGAAAATTTGAGCTTATGTGTTTCTGATGGACTTTCAAAACTTTCTGGAAACAAGGTTATGATGTGGATCTCATACTTCCTGCCTCTCTAACCATTGCTTTCTCAAAAGACCAGCAAGTGTAGGAGTCTAAGAGAAGCCTGTTGTAATCTGAGTTATGGATAAAGTACTGGAAACCTTATTTTAAAAAAATACATGGGAGCAAAATAGGAAGTCTGCCATAAAAAAAGGTAAAAAAGGACTCAATAACTCCTACTGAAAACTTTACAAACACAGTCAACAGGCAAAATACATGTAAAGATAAAAATATGTACTGCATAGGAACAGTCAGCACAATTCAGACGTCTTGGAGTGCCCCTCTCAGAAGGAGGGGAATTTTCACTGGATGAATAAATGACCCAGGCACGTTCTCTGCATCAGCAGCGCTTTGAAATTCTTCAGTCTTTTGATAATGAGGCCTACAAATTTAGATAAAGCATAGCATTTCCAAAGAGGCACACAAGAATTCAAAACAAATACAGACTTTGCATGACTCTGCTGTTGCAGAGAAAACTCTTAAAGGAAGCTCTGCTTGGAAGACTTGGAAGGGTCTTTTCAGTACTGTGAAAATTAAGATGACAATAGGTGTTGAAAGAAAAGAGAAGACATTTCTGTTGAGAGGATTCATATGCACGTTATGTAGGAGGAAGAGTCACAGAATCTTAACTGCTGACCTTCACAGGTTCATGTTTGTGGTTCAGGTACAAGAACAGGCCTACTGCTTCTCAGGGATCTGTGGCAGGATGTGAAAGCTGAGCAGCAGCGTCTGAGCCGTGATTCAGAGGGTATGGCTGCACAGAAGTGCATGCTGCAGGAATCTGAGATTTTGGAGTGCAACAAATGGATCTGCAAAAAAATAAAGCTCTTCAGAGCAGTCCTTTCTGACCCTTTTCAATTTCCTAAAGTTTGTTAACCATGAGGACACCAGAATTATAGAATGTGGCATTAAAGCTACTTTTATTCCTGATGTTACATTCATCCACAGTGTGCTAGTTTACAATATACCCAAAAGGCATATTATAGGATCTCACAGAGACAGAGCAGTATCAGAAGTTTGTGTTGGTTGCTTGTTTACTATGCAGCCTTGCTTCTTTCAGAGCTGCCTTACTATTTATTCCCATAAATGTGACCCTGTATTTGGCTGTATCTGAAGGGTCCCATTTAGGAGGTGTAGGTCAGAGCACAGCCAGGCTGCCTGAGCTCCTCATCCATCAGGTCTTGAACACTGTTTACAACTCAAAATTTTACGTGAAAGTGTCATTGCTTGCCTTAAAAATGCAGTGATTACTGGGAAGCACTTATGAGTTTAGAGACATTTGTAAAGCTGGAATAAGCCAGAAGCAGCTGCCAGTAACCTCCCCAGCTGTCCCAGGCTAAGCCAATCCTTCTACATCAACGCCTTCAGTAACTGAACCTGTCTGTTTCTGACCATTAGGTCCTTATCCATTTCTTGCCATTCTTCCAGGCCCTCTGAGTCATACACAGCTTTCATACACAGAGATTTTACACTGACTTTCTAAACAGTACAAGAAATCCTAAATAGCATCAGTCCTACTCTCGATTTCTCACAATCATCTAGGATCATCTCCAAGGATCAATAATTCCTTTTGAGCTATGCCAGCCACCTCAAGTCTGACTCATGCAATGTGAGCTTTCTTCACAGAACACTACTTTGTCTTTCCAAAAAAATACCTGAGAACTACCCATGTACATTATATCTACACCATTACCTTTATGAGCAACTTTGTAATTTAACAATAAATTTAACATTTTTCTCCCTAAAGCCACATCAGCTGCTACTGCTATAAGCCCATCTTGTAATTCTTTATTGCATTCTGTGTGAGCATTTATTGTCTGTGAATGATGTCAGATAAATTAGTCTACTATTATCTGGGCTCTCACTTGTCCAATTTGAATACTTACAGTCAGTCTTCACATCTTGCAGAATTTCTGCAATAATTTAAGCTTTATTAAAAGTTAATAAGGTTTCATGCTTTCTGAGATCATACATGCAAGCCTCTTTAGGACTCTCAAATTCAAGTTCTTTAGGACCTGCATACTTGAAAATTTTTTTCTATAAGAAAAGTCATTTGATATCCTTCTCAATAATGACCAGAAAAGCACTTAGTCATCATCATATGATACAACTACACCACACATTCTTTCAAGTACAGAACAAATTTATTTATTTATTAAACAATTCTATTTTTTTTATCAATACCAACATTTTAAAAAATCTTGATATAATAGCCCATAATACAGTGAAGAGTTAGGAAACACGAGCTGTTCCTAAAACTACCAACCATGCATATTTCTTTACATTCTTATCCATCTTTTCTGTGCTTCATAACTTGTAATGATTGCTAGGTTTGCTTTTTGTCTACTGTATGTATTTATTTCAAGCTGCTGTGCTGGCTTCCCCACTAAACTAGAAACATATTTTTTCTGAATCTCTCCTCTTTCTTGATCACAATATTCTGACTCCTTTATATGTGTGACCTGAAGTTCATGATAATAACAATGCAATTTTCTCTCCCAAAATTATTATTAGACACTGAAAGAAAAAGTTATCTTGTTCTTTAGTCTTGACTGCTGTGCAAGAAAGTAGCTCTCTGTAGTAAACCCAGTTTGGGCTTATTCCTATTGCATGTGTAGTTACTTTCCTAGGAATATAAAAGTTTAAAACTGTATTCAACACTCCATCTCATCATTTATTACTCAATTCCTGGTGGGCCAAAGTTTCTGTCAGGGCTAGGTCCTTTATTATTTACAGGAACTAAAGGGCCCAAACCTTTTAACTCAGTTAATAACAGCCTCTCCTGATACCTGAAGATACTTCCTTCTGGACACAAACTTTCAAACCACTAGAAATGGAGAGAAGGATTTGAGGTGTGACCTGACAGACTTGCTTCCTAACTTATTATTCCAAGAAAAGTAAACAGAATGTTTCTTTCTTTCACAACTACTTTCCAGCATGGGAAGTTGCTCTCAATGCCCAACCTTTTTTTCTGAAATGACTGGGGTAGAAATGTTTGAAAAAATAAAAACACCTTGCCAAATATGATGAGAATTGGGTTAAAACCTGACAAGTAGGCACTATTGTTCAGACTGATATCAAAATAACACAAGGCCCATTAAAAGAAGCTGAGCCCTAAATTTTCATAAAGCAAATTATGTAAACTGAAGTTTGATTAAGTTACTGTTTTCAATTCACAAAAAAAAAAAAAAAAAAAAAAAAAAAAAAACAAAAAAAAAAA